>CACSLK010014298.1:139485-155848 GCA_902706635.1 Striga hermonthica | reverse complement strand
TAATTTTCCACAACAATTGACCTAAGTTAGCGACAACAGAAGACAAATAAATAATTGTGATCCTACTTGTTTGCCATTTTCGCAGCATGAAGTTGTCGGCGGACCACAACGAGATTTATTTACAATACAATAGAGATTCGATGAGATTTTATATTCAGAGTGCAGAGAGAATCGGGGAACTGAGATTATTTTAGGGTTTCACAATGAAAATTGATTCCAATTTTTCCTATTTAAATCGACAGGTAAAACAAAAACGACGTCGTTTGGGGATGACGTGGAAAAAAAAACCCAACTTAAACACGTCCGACAAAACGACGTCGTTCCAGTGATGAGATGGAAAAAAAGTCTGATAAATACACATCAGCATGTGAGGTGGCAGCAGACGAAAAGTATGTACCGTCTTGCAAAGAATTGAAGGTTGTGATATCGTATGCAAAATGTTAAAAGGACGTCATTATTTTGCAATCTCGATAAAGGTCGTGATATTATATGCAATTTTGCCTATTTTTTGTAAAAAAAAAAAAATAATAATTTCAGTTGCTTGGTTTATTATTATTGGAATCTTGATGGTGATTGCGTAATTGATGACTGTATATAAATGTGAATTACTAAACATCGCTTCCTATTACTACTTGCCGCCCCTTAAAGACAATTTTGCCATCATCACTTAAAAAAAAATCTCTCATCTCTCTATAATCTCTCTCTACACTCTCGGTTTCACCGGCCCCTCGACCTCCGAAAAAATCAGAAAAAAATGTCCGGACAACCCTCACGCACAAGAAAGGGATATTTCATTCCGAATTACTAAATACTGCCCCCTTATTACTAAATACAACCCCCTTATTTATGTACCCAATAAAATATCAAAATATACATAATGAGATATATAAACCAAGATATAATTGAAATACCATTTGTAATATCATTGAAGGGCATATGATTTGAAGCATTGCATGAAATTCCTGATAAAATCGTTATCTGTCTTTCATTAATAACTGATCCAGTGCAAAAATCGAGATTCACAATACCTATATATTTAAGGTCCAAACAACAACATTGAGCAATATTAATCTATATATATATAATTGCTGGCTATTGCATTTAATAAAATAATTAATAAAACCTAGGTGGCATTTTCACCATTTTCCCGCCCAAAAACGTTACACTGGTATTAAATATATAAATTATTTTTCCTTTTATAAAATCACATACACAATGCCTTTTCTGATTGCAATCATTTATTTAGCCTTTTCAGTTACAATAATTTGATTACCCACTTTATGATATTAATTAGCTTTCTCAAAAAAACTTGATTATTTTAAATAATTACTTAATTTACATAAGAACATAAATAATGATTGACTACTAATTTTTTTTGTATTATCATTTTATATATTTTTTCTAATTTTCTCCATAAATCAACAAATATTAAGAGATGCAAAAACTGATTAATTACAAGACATACAATTATTTACAAAAAAAAAAAATTAAATGTCTACGCCTTAGTCTTCAATTAGATCTGCAAAAAAATAAAGACATAAAAAATCAGCTAAACATTTTTATAATATCTTATACTTTAATCAGAATTTAAAACTAACAAAATAAAATCATGGAATATTTACAATATCCCATTATTTCAACTAATCAGCATTTATTTACATGGATTAATTTGGAAAATGTAATAATCTTAAATTTCAGTAATAGAAATCAAAAATTGCTTAAAACAATTGGGCGGCAGAAACAAAATTCAGAATATTCAAAAATATAACAAAAATATTTAAAAAAGCAAAATGTCAAAATCCCATGAGTTTAGAAAAATAAATGTGCCAATAAATATAAAATGTCAAACCAAATTACAGAAATTATGCAATCACATTAATGTGTACCTAATTATTATTCAGCTTTGCAAACCTTATATATACCCACATATTCACACAATTTCAACACACTTCTTCCAAATCCAACACAAGCAAATAATCTTTTAGCCCAAATTTTTTCTAACTAAGCAATGGCAACCTTTGACAATTTGACATTTTTGGCTAAAAACAAGAACAAGGCTGCCATTCTTAGGTTGGTCCGAAAATACCCTCGCTATTATCAGTCAAATATATCAAGAATCAGCGGACACGAGTTCATTTTCCATGATATCAAGGTCTGGAAATTTTTTGTTTACTATTCCAAAAATTGGTGAATTTTTACAGAATTTTTCTATTGTATTAAATATTTTATTTTCTATTTTTTTAGGGGCAGCGTGTTCACGGCTGGGCCCCCGAAAAGGTGCAGGATTTTGATCTTATTGAAGGTCGAGTGTATAAGATAACAAACTTCGAACTTCAGCAAGACAAAAGTGCATTCAAGGTAACCAAATCAAGTCACAAGTTCACTTTCAACGAACAAACATCCATGTGCGAGATGGACGATGTCAAGTATCCAATCTTTATGTTTAACTGCAAGAAATTCAACTACCTGTCGGACCCCGAAACACGATTCTACTTCTGTTTTTGGTAATTCTTTTATTTTTTGACATTTTATAATTTTGTTAATCATATACTTGAAATATAAATTAAATTTTTATTTCGTAGACATTATTGGGCGCATTGTTTTTTTTCAAAGCATTCGTACAACAACTTCGAGAGGAGAAGTTAAGAAATTTATTGACATCGTTCTTGAGGACGTCGATTAAGTTATTCTTCATGGATTTTTATTCTTTAATTAAAGGTTAATATGCATATATTATTATATTAAAATGTTGTTTTCTGTCTTCCTATAGGGGCTGCCAACTGATTCGTACCCTATGGGACCGATATGCCGAAATCCTTTTAGATGCCTACAACAAACCGTCTCCGAGTGATTTGCGTGTAGTCATATTACAGTTTTGTCGAGCGAAGTCATTTGACGATGGTATTTTTGTTAACTTAATTTCTAAGAATTATTTCTTCTCTTATATTTAACTTAGAATTTTGAATATTGTCCCTAATTATTCATTTTTTTTAGGATCCATAAAAGTTTCCAATATTTATGATGCCACAAAGATGATATTCTCAAGTGATGTTCCCGAGATAGTTGATTTCAAACAAAGGTATTTGTCATGTTTTTTAAATTAATATTTGTTATTATGTCACATTCTAATTTGAAATATATATACGTATTTTTTAATATTAGGTACAACTCCCACCCAAGGCCAAGTAAAATTTCAATCAAATATGTTAGGTCATTCATGTCTAACATATGTGATGATTTGGCATCCGGAGATGCTCCTATCAAATGTGTTGCGGACTTTTATGCGGACGAAGAGGTACCAAATTTAATTTAATATTTTACAATTTATTAAATATCTTTTTTCGTATTAATTATTTGCTGAAATTTATGGAGTTGTTTTTAATGTGTCATTTTAGCATACAAATTTTTGGATTTATGGCGCCATTGTTGATATTTCAGGAAATTGGTATTTCAATTCTTGCCCAAACTGCGTTCGAAAAGTCGACAGCAAAGAAGATAAATTTTGGTGCAACCATTGCCAAGACTCCATGCCCTTTGCAAATCTTAGGTACATTTGTTTTAAATTTTTTAATTAATCATTTAATTTTTTTTATAACTTTTATTCCTTTCATATTCAAAGGTACAAGCTACATATTTCGGTTGGGGACCACACCGGAATAGTGCCTCTTTTGTGCTGGGACAAAGTTGCTAGAGAATTGGTTAGAAAACCATGTGATGATGTTGTTAGTGAAATGCTTAAGGCATGTGTATTTTTAATATTAAGTTTTCCTCATTTTTTATGCTTATATTAGCATCAATTATAATTTAATACAAATATTATGCTGCAGCAATTTGACGGATCGGAGCTGCCATTTGAACTTGAGATTTTGAAGGACAAAGTTCTACTGTTTAAGGTTTCAAAGAAAAAGGATCGTTTTGGATCATGCAATGGTCCATTTACGGTTTCTCGAATAACAGCCGATCCTGTTTTGGTCAACCGATTTGGTGCAATTGCCAACAGTGAAATGGTTATTTTTATATTTTTTAATATTTTCAGCAACACACTATATATTATTTTTTTTATATAAAATCTTAATTTTTTTTTATAATTGTGAAGGAATCAAATGGTGAAGTATACAGCCCAATCAGGGCTGTAAAGGCTGAAGTGAACAGCCCAACAAGCGCTGTAGAGGCTGAAGTGAACAGCCCAATAAGGCCTGTAGATGATGAATTGTACAGCCCAATAAGGGCTGTAAAGACTGAAGTGTACAGCTCAATAAGGGCTGTAAAGACTGAACTGTACAGCCCAAACAGGGCTGTAAATGCTGAAGTTTACAGCTCAATAAGGGCTGGTCATGGCTGGAAAGAAAAGATAAAGAAGAGAGAGCAAGCTGGAATGAATGGAGAAGGCTCAAGCTGTTCAGAAGAGCCAACAAGGAAGAAGAAGATAAAATTGAAGAATTTTGAAGGTTGAATGAAGACATTTATTTGATGAGTGGTTTAAGATATGTTTGCAATAAATCTGTTATTAAAAACAACTAGAATTGGCAGATTTCAGTATTCTTCTTGCATTTACAATATTTTCTATGAATAATATTTATGTTTTCACTTTTCTAATGTTTGTGCTATTCAATTATTTTAAAATATATTCAATCATCCTATTAATAAATCAATTATCACTATAAAATTAGCAAACTAAATCAATTCAGTCATCCTATTAATAAATCAATTATCACCAATTAAAGACCATATCAATTTTCTAAAGTTAACAAACAAAACAAAACAACAAATAAATTAATGAGATCAGTATTATTTTCGAATGAAAACAACAGAACACTAAGTATGCAAAACAACAACTACAATTTAAACAACAATTTAATCATGCATTTAAAAATATCATAAGAACAAAACCATAATAAGTAATGTCATATTATCATGCATTTAAAAACTTCTAATCTTATAAGTAATGTCATATAATAATGATTTTTTGCTCCAATTTAAATACAACAAGTTAAACAACAACTTAATCATGCAACATATAATCATGCTTTCAAAAACAGAATAAGTAAAGACAAGAAAAAATCTCCTTGCACCAACATTTAATCATTAAATTCAAAAAATATCACTTTCTAATATTGAACAGATTCAAGAAATCGAGTAAAAATATATAAACATCCAAGGGAATTAATATGTTTTTTTATTTCAGACACTAAGTATTTAGTTAATAGCAAATTATCAAATAACAAATAACATTAATAACATTCAATCAATCAATCACATAAATCATGAGAAAAAGTGATCATTGTTATTATCACATTAACTAAATATCAAACATGAATCAAGAAAACCAATCAGTTCCATTTGAAATAAACAAACAAAATATATTAAATCAATAATCATATACTACATTAAACAACAATTTAATAAAGCATTTAAAAATATCATAAGAACAAAACTAGAATAAGTAATGTCATATAGTAATGCTTTCAAAAGCTACAGATCTCATAAGTAATGTCATTTTATCTTTTTTTTTTTTTACCACAATTTAAAAAACAGCAATTTAAACAGCAATTTAGAAACATCAATTTTTTTATCATGTTTTTAGTAATATTTAATAATGTTTGATTTATGAATAAAACTTTTTTTATTTACATGTCTACATATATTTTATGCATTTCTTTCTTCATTCTTTTTACTAACAAAAAGAATCAGCACATAAATAACTAATAAAACAGCCAAAATAGTTACTTCAAAAGACCAAATAACAACTAAAAAACTACAAATGACAACTTTTCAGCCAAATGACAATTATAAAAATCATAAATGACAACTTTTTATCAAGTTAAAATAAAAAATTTTAAACCCATGATTTCAGCACACGAGATAATACCAAAATGCACCAGTTTTTTAATACCTTCCATATACAACAGCTCAAGTCAACAATACTAATCAAAGCTATCAAATGCAGTTAATTTATTTACCATATATATAAGCCACACTTTTCTATATATACCCCCAAAATGTTACTTCAGTCTATTTATCCAAAAACATAACATATAAAGAAAAGCTTGAGCAACACAGATATCTGGTTAGATTCTCTTTTACCTAAAAAAAAAGATACAAAAGCAACATTCAGCAGCAGAAGCAGTTCATCATCAGGCAGAAAAGAAGCAAGTCATAAAAGTATACAAAGCGCTCAAACAACGTGGAATCAACACAGGATTTCATTTAGAGCAAGAAGTCAAACATTCGACACACGTACAAAGAAGATGAAAAGGTTATCCAGCGGAAAGAGCATATTGGGCAACAAAAAGAGTAAACAAGACAGTACTACTGATGGTACACTGTTTAATGTGTACATTATGATATATTTCAAAAAATATAAGACTATTTACCTTTTAGCATTACTTCAGCAATCTTCTGTTTGAGTCGTTAATTGTGTTCCTCCTTTAACCCGAAGACCAGAAATGATGAGTCTTGCAAATGCACAAGATATATTTAAGCCTGCATATAAACAAATTTGTTAATTTTCTGTTTTTATATTTATGTAAGCTAAGAAATTGAAATACATCACATAAGAAAATACTTATCTGTTATGTGTGTGCATAACTCGGTATCAATCACCAAGTTAAGTCCTTAAACAGCCTCTGCCATGTAAAAAAAAATAATAATAATTGTTTGTCATGGTCATTAGAATGAGTAATTGGTATAGATGAGCATCCAAATGAACTCCTTAAACAATAAAATCAGTAATAGAAAATAATCAACAAAACCATAATATATTTTACCCCATAATCATCACTTCTACCGAGAAGCTTTGGCCCCAGGAGTATTCCTTAACAATCTGATAACAATATAAAATCAAAGTTGAAAAAAAACATGTCTCAGCAGAGCACACAATAACTTTATTATAAAGAAACTAAACTATACAGCTAAACATCTAGATAAAGAAAGGAAAGTGTATGAAAGGGACCAAAAAAAATAAAAAATAAAAAATAAAGCAACAACAAGGATGTATAAGATACTAAAATGAAACAACAATATTGTATATTACTTCATTCTTCCGAAGTAAAACTGCAAAATTAAAACATAGGCAAATTAGATTCCGACGGTCATTTATTGTAACAAAAGGGCCTTATTCGACCGCTTAAGAACACATTTCAGGTGGTACCCGGCCGTCAGAAGCTAACACCAAACGGAAATGTAATAATATACAAATTAAAAATTAAATAAACCCAAAAAAACTACAGATCTATCATCTCATTACGATTTTAATCGAAGGAAAATGTTTAAAAAAATTTAGAAAATTAAAAATGTCTATATCTTCCAAGATCTATCATGTAATAAACTCAAAACATTAAAGATCTGTATAGATCTATTATGTAATCACGAATTTAGTAGAAAATAGTATAAAAATAATAAAAAATCACAAAAAAGTGTAGATCTGCAAAGACCAATAATGTGAACGCCCGATTTTTACCGAGATACAACGAATTAGTAAATCGGTGTTTTAAAATCGTGAGTATTTCACTTTGCCGTCTCCCTTTTGAGTCGAAAAAATTAAATTTCCGGTATTTTTTCATTATTGCCTTCAAAAACAGCTTTGAATCGCCGGTGAAACATCATTTTTGGCTAAATTCTCGCCGAAAAATGGTCGAACAATTTCAAAAGAGAGATAAATGAGAGAGATAGAGAATCGACGACAGAAAATAGAGAGAGGCAAAAAAATGGCGAAAACGGTGGAGACTTAGGGTTTCAATCAAGTATTTAAATGAGAGAAAGAATGCACGCGTCTCATTCTTTTTATCTCCCCAAAACACGCGTCTCATTCACTATGTCAGATGTGGGGTATTTAAAGTTGCATTTAACTAGAATCATCTATTGTTTGGGCTAACAAATAGGTTATACATAACTATTTTTAAAAGCCCAAAAATTAGTTTAGTTAATACCAAATATACTTAATATGTTAAAGGCCCAATTGTTTTCCAATAATATATAGATGGGCTCATACTTTTAAATTTTCTGACCCAATAATATTTAATATGATTTAGTGTACAAAAATAATTATTACAAATATTTTTTTGGTACAGGGACCTTCCGGTTTCCGGATTTACAGGGAAACCGACTAATCCGGAATCGAGCCGGGTAGGACCACAAGGGCGGCAAAGCTCTCCCTCAAGAATTTTAACACTGCTGATAATTATTACAAATATTGACCCCAAATAATTGTAGTACAAAAATTTATCATCTAAGTAAAACTATTAAATGTATATATTTATATTAAGCAATATGAAGATGCGGTTTGTGTTTGTTATTTATCAAATTGTGCTCAATGATTGTGCTCGAATATGTTGTTTGTCAAGTGCAAATGCAGTTAATTTTTTCAAATTCCTTTATGGGCTGATTTTTTTTTTTTTTTTTTTTACATTTATGTTATAATTTATGTTATAAAATCAGCCCAATATATATACACTAAACAATGACTAATTTTTATTAGTGGCTCAATCTTTAACTATATCAATTTTATTATTTCAGGCACGTCATCCGGCGTGTGTACATTAACACCTCCGCTCCAAAGACCCGTCGTCCCTAATAATCCACGTTCTCTCATTCAAGAACATGGTATATATATTATTTTTTTTATCAATCTTCTTTATTTTTTTCATTGGAATAAATATTTTTATTATTTTGGGTTTAATATACATAATAATAATTACTTTTTATGTTATGTTTCCCATTAGCAGGCTCTCAATGTTCGTCTCAGAGTAGTGCAACACCTCACCCCACTAATGTTTTTTCGAGCGGTTCAGTACCGTTAATTAATCTTACATTGGACGACAATGTAAATGCGCTCTCCTGTTCTGCATTACCTACCCCAAGAAATGGTACTTCCAAATGTAAAATGAATTCTTATACATTTTGTTATGTCCCGATAAACATTATTTCATATTCTAATGTATATATATTTTTCTTTTTTATTCTTATATATTAATATTACTTTTTTTTGTAGAGTCATCAACTGATTTTCCGCCTCGAAAGAACGTAGGCGGGCGTCCGAGGTGCCCCTTACCTCTCCCTACAAATGGTAATTCGAAATTAATTATCAAGTTGTCTAATTGGTTATTTTGTGATCAAAGAAATAAAAATTTTAGATACTCTTTTATATTACAACTTTTGGATTTTGTATATTAATTTTTATTTAATTTAATGTTTTGTAGATTCATCACTACAATTTACACCTCGATCGAATGTCGGTCGTCCAAGACGGTTATTACCTCCCCCCGTGATGACGATGTTTTATCTGGTTTCGTCCATAGTCAAAGTAATTCTCAGATTTCCATTAATGCACGAGTTTTGTCATCATCAGCCAGTTCCTCCAACTCATCCATTAACGCTGGTAATTACTTATATATGTATTATTATTATTATTATTATTATTATTATTATTATTATTATTATTATTATTATTATTATTATTATTATTATTATTATCTCCTTCTATTTACAATCTTATCATCATTTTTTTTGGAATCATGAGATCATTTAAATTTTTAGTAATTGTTTATTAATTTTATATAAAATATTTCCGCAGAATATTGGGATATTGGCGACGCATCCTACCGTTGCATTCATTGTGGTGCAAGATTTTGGTATGCCGAGCGACTGGGAAAACCATCTAAGCCAAGGGTTCCAAAGTATTCTGGTTGTTGCAGCCACTGATTTATCGAACTTCCAGCTGTTTACACTCCTCCCCCATTTCTGCATGACCTGATTTTCGGAAGGAGTCCCCGTAGCAAGCACTTTCAAGAGAACATTCGGTCCTACAACAACATGTTCTGTTTTACATCCATGGGAGGGAAGATTGATACCGACATAAACAAGGGCAGCGGCCCACCCGTATTCCGTTTACACGGTCAGAACTACCATTTAATGGGCAGTTTGCTACCCGACCATGGTGCTCCTCCCAAATTTGCTCAGTTGTACATCTATGACACAGAGAATGAAATATCGAATAGGTTGTCTTCTGTGAGGTACTTATTAAAATGTTTGATTAAAAAATATCTTTTTTATTGTAATATTAGTCTTTTACATATTATTTTACTAATTCAAATTACTATATTAATTTATGTCAGGAGTGGTACTGAAAGAAATAATCTTTATGGCGAGGTAGTTCGTGGTTTGAAAGATATGCTCGATCTTTACAATGTTTTGGTCAAGTCGTTTAGAATGGCGCGGGAGAAGTTGAACCAACCCGATCATGGAGAAGTTAAGATGCGACTCATTGGGAAAAGGAATAAGGATGGTCGGCGTTATAATTTACCGTCCACTTCTGAAGTTGCAGCATTAGTTGTTGGCGACTTCGATGATGCTATGGGCAGCCGCGACATCATAGTAGAACATCGGAGTGGACGTCTGCAGCGTATCAACGAGTTGAACGCTTCCTACTTGGCTCTCCATTATCCTATTCTTTTTCCATATGGCGAGAAGACATTTCATTCTCTCCCCTAAAGCCGAAAACTGAGAGGTCGAGGAAATTTATCAGTCCGAACGAGTTCTTCAAATATCGGATGCACGACCGTGACTGCGAAGTGTCCTCTATCCTTTCCGCTCGGAGGTTGTATCAACAATTTGTTGTGGACGCTTATACAATGGTAGAGGGATTTCGGCTCAGATACATTCGTTTTAATCAGAAGAACTTGAGAACCGAGTTGTACAGCAGACTTTCCGATGCTGTGTTGCGCGGTGACACGGATCTTGGTTCTCAGGGCAAACGGATTATAATTTCGTCATCCTTTACGGGCGGCCCGCGATATATGATTCGGAACTATCAGGATGCAATGGCCATTTGTCGTTGGACCGGTTATCCTGACATTTTCATAACCTTCACTTGCAATCCAAAGTGTCCTGTAATCAGTCGTTTTCTTAAAAAGAGGAACCTCAACCCAGAGGATCGTCCTGATATAATTTGTCGGGTTTTTAAGACCAAGTTGGATGCATTGATGAGAGATGTTCGACATAACAAGATGTTTGGAGATGTGAAAGCAGGTATTTATTCTAACTATTTTTGAATAAATACAATTTTTTAATTATATTTTTTGTATTGCATTATTTTTTACCTAAGTATGAACATATTTGCAGCAATATACACGATTGAATTCCAGAAGCATGGCCTTCCACATGCGCATATCTTGCTTTTCCTTGCCAAGAAATACAAGATACAGACTACAGATGGCATTGATAAAATAATTTCTACCGAAATACTGGATGAGGCCACCGATCCGTTTTACTATGCCGCTGTTAGAGATCATATGATGCACGGCCCTTGCGGAAGTGTTCGCCCGAAATCCCCGTGTATGGCGAACGATTGTTGCACAAAACATTTTCCTAAAAAGTTCTTCGAAACAACGACTCTCGACGAAGAAGGCTATCCACGATACAGACGTCGTGATAATGGCAGGACCATAGTAAAGAATGGCATTCCCTTGGATAACAGATACGTTGTGCCTCATAACAGAAAATTGCTCCTGAAGTACGACGCGCACATTAATATGGAGTGGTGCAACCAGTCGAGGTCCATCAAATATTTGTTCAAGTACGTAAACAAGGGGAACGATCGTGTTACTGCCACGTTCCATGAGTGGAATGGAGCTGAGTCCTCTAGCAGGCCAGTTGACGAGGTGAAGATGTACTATGATTGTCGGTACGTTTCATCTTGTGAGGCTGCGTGGCGTTTGTTGGATTTTGAGATTCAATACAAGCACCCATTAGTGGAGCGCTTGAATTTTCACCTCGAGAACGAGCATCCGTGCTACTATCCCGGTGAAGCCCCGATCGATGAGGTGGTTGAGAAAAATAAAAATGCCGGCAGCAAATTTTTAGCTTGGATGGAAGCTAACAAGAAGTATCCCGAAGCCAGGAAATTGACATACGTTGAGGCTCCCACAAAATTTACGTGGCACTCGGAAACCAACAGTTGGGAGCCTAGGAAAGGAAGTGACCGTATCGCGCGTTTGTACTTTGTCCCCCCTGGTGCTGGTGACATATCCTACTTACGGTGTCTTATCAACGTTGTTCGAGGTGCAACATGCCATCGTGACTATATGAAGTTGGATGGAGTACAACACGATTCGTATCGTGATGCGTGTTTTTCCCTCGGTCTGGTGGAGAACGACAAAGAGTACATTGAAGGGATTATCGATGCAAGCCAGTGGTCGAGTGCCAATTCGTTGAGAAACCTTTTTGCTACTTTGTTGTCTTCTGATACTCTTGGTCGACCGGAGTTCGTGTGGGAATCATGCTGGCCTTATCTGTCGTATGATATATTATATAATCGTCGGAGGGTTTTACAGCACCCAAGTAAACGAATCAGTTACTGTCACATACTTATGTTTTTTTTTTATTTTTCTCTTATGATCTTTATATTTATATTCTTTCTTTATTGTTGTGACAGAATTGGTTTTGAGCGATGATGAAGTAAAGAATCTGGCATTGGCGGAGGTTGAAAAAATTTTGCGCAGACGTGGTACTAGTCTACGCGAATATGGTACAATGCCTTTTCCTAATCTCGAGTAATGAGGCATCCACCAACAGACTGGTGATGGACGAGTTGAATTACGACCGTCGTGCACTCGCTATTGAGAATATGGAGTTGGTTGCCAATATGACAGATGAACAGCGAAATGTCTATGACTCGATAATGGACTCTGTTTACCGTACCTACGGCCGCATGTTTTTTGTTTATGGTTACGGTGACACCGGAAAAACGTATGTCTGGAGGGCGTTGTCTTCTGCTTTGAGATCCAAAGGTGAAATTGTGTTGAACGTTTCATCGAGCGGTATTGCATCACTTTTGCTTCCCGGCGGACGCACTGCGCATTCTCGATTCAGAATCCCAATAAACCCAACAGAAGGCTCTACATGCGATATTAGCCAGCAGAGTCCTTTAGCCGAGTTGATCATACGATGTCGGTTGATTATTTGGGATGAAGCCCCGATGATGAACAAATATTGCTTCCAGGCAGTTGACAACACCTTGCGAGCCTTAATGGAAGCAGTTGATCCATCGAGGAAAAATCTACCATTTGGCGGCAAGTGTGTTATGTTAGGTGGCGATTTCAGACAGATACTCCACGTTGTTCCTAAAGGCAGTCGAAGCGACATAGTTAATGCAACCATCAATTCATCCAAGTTGTGGCGCGATTGTATTGTTCTGAGACTGACTCGGAATATGAGGCTTCGAAGCCTTGGTGGGGGCGATGAGTACAATGAGTTGAGGAACTTCTCTGAATGGCTTGCAAACATCGGCAACGGTACAGTCGGTGGATCGAACGACGGTTGTGCCGATATCGACATACCCGACGATTTTCTTCTACTCTCACAAGGGGATCCTATTGGTACTATTGTTGAGAGTACCTACCCGATGTTTAGGAGTGCAGGTGACGATCTTAGCTATCTGAAGGACAGAGCCATACTCACTCCCACACTTGATATGGTTGAGTCCATTAACGAGTACATGAGCTCACTGAATTCATCCGAGGGAAGGACTTACTTGAGTTCGGACACCCCATGCAAGTCAGATGCTGGATATGATTCTCTTCAGGATCTTCACACTCCAGAGTTTCTCAATGGGATCAAGTGCTCTGGCCTTCCGAATCATAAACTACACCTTAAGGTCGGCACTCCAGTCATGCTTCTCAGAAACATTGATCACTCAATGGGGTTGTGCAACGGTAATGTTAATCGAAATTCAATTTGTCATCTTTATTTCCTTTTTCTTTGTACAAATTTAATTGATATGATTTTGTTTTCCGAGTTTTGATGTCAACAGGTACACGGTTGGTTATCACTAAGCTTAGCAGCCATGTCCTCGAATGTAGGATATTAACCGGTGCAAGAGCTGGTGACAAGGTTCTTATTCCTAGGCTCGCAATCATACCATCCGATTTGAGGGTACCGTTCAAATTTCAACGTAGGAAATTTCCGCTCATGGTTTCATATGCTATGACTATCAACAAGAGTCAAGGCCAGTCATTATCACACGTCGGCTTACTATTGAAGAATCCTGTATTCAGTCATGGACAGTTGTACGTGGCACTATCTAGAGTCACGAATTGGAGGGGACTGAAGATAATGATCTGTGGTGATGGAGATTTTGACAATAGGGAAACCACAAACGTTGTATATAAAGAAGTGTTTAATAATATTTAGAATTAATTTTTTTGCTTATTTTTTTCTCAATGATCATGTTATGATTTTTGTATATAAGGAAGTGTTCAATAATATTTATATTTTTTTTTCAGGGCTTTTATCAAGTGATTTTGTTATTATTTTTTTCCTATTGTTTACAATTTAGTTTATTTTTTCCTCTATCACATATCTTTCTGTAGAAATAAAACAAAAAGAAATAGTTAGTTTTTCGTGCAAATGCACGGGTTGCAACTAGTGTTCTTAAATCTCACCATAAGTCTAGTTTGGTGGGGTGGTGGCAGTGTTCCTATTCTTGCATGAGGTCCATGGTTCAAAACTCATGCTCTACAATTTTTTTTAGTCAATTTCTCGCGATATATTCAATATATCGTGATAAATTCAATTTATCATATATATATATATATATATAATATAATATACGGAGGGTATAACGGGAATTTGACCAAAAAATTAACGTCGTTAACAGGAAAATTGAAACAAGGGAGCGTGTGCATCAGTTAGATTAATACAAGGGGGTATGGCACAATTTTTAAAATACAGGGGGATAACGCGCAGATTTCGTATAATACAGGGGGGTTTGACGCAATTTACCAAGACACAAAATGATAGTTCATTGCAAAACTGCAAAAGATGCTTGGAGGGTCTTACAGCGTCAATTTGCAGGCTCAACGGCTATCAAAGCGTCCAGACTTCAACATGTAACTATTGAATTTGATGAAATCAGAATGAAAGATGCAGAGACAGTAGACATATATTATGCCAGATTTTGTGATCTGGTGAATCAAAGTATGATGCTTGGAGAGGAAATTTTTTAAAAGCGTCAAGTTCAAAAGATTATGAGAACGGTTGATCCCAGGTTCAGAGAGAAAATTACAGCTCTTGAGAGTTTTCAAAGAGTCGCGTCTCTTGATGTTGATGAACTTCTTGGAGAGCTCAGGACCTTTGAAATTAACAACAATTATGATAAAGTCAAAAGCAAGGGTCTAGCTCTCAAAGCAGCTGTAGTTGAAGAAAGAGAAGAAAGCGATGATGATGAAGCTTTGTTGGTTGATGACAGCGAGCTGAAAGAAGCTTTAGCGCTGATCGCGCGAAATTATAGAAAGATGAGTCAGAGGCTGTACAAGAATAAAGTTGCTGGAAAAAAGGGCAACAACTTTAGCAAGAATACGGTTCATGATAATAAAATTAGTGTGCCACTCTGAAAATCTAACTCACAACGGGTTGAGAAGGATCAATGCAGGGAATGTCGGGGTTTTGGACACTTTCAGTATGAGTGTACTAACCTTAAGAAGAAAAACAAGTCTCTGAAAGCAACCTGGGAAGAATCAGATGAGGAGGGTTGTGATAAACCTTCATCGCACACTAGCAATATGGCCATCCACTCCTCAGTTAAGAAGTTCATGTATCTCACCACTTCTCATGTTCCGACCAAGTTTGAGGAAAGTTCAAAAGAAGCAGATGTATCTGAAGATGAAGCAGATCAAGATATGTGTGCTAATCCAGTACACTTACTTGCCATGGAAAAATGTGCTCAAGCATCTGAAGCTCTACAGAAGCTTCAAAATGAAGTACTTAGACTTTCAAGGGCTAACAAGGTGTTGAACGGACAAACATCCACCTCCAGTGCTGCTAAAGACTGTGAACTGGATACTGCAAAGGCTCGAACTAGAATTCTTGAGAGCAGTGTCAAACTTGCTAAGCAGGATGGACTGGAAAAGTCTCAGACCATTGAATGCTTGAGGTCTGAACTATTTTCCACTCAGAAACTACTTACGGAGCGGAACCAGGAGATCTTGAATCTGAAAACGAGGTTGATCGACTCATGAACGAACATGCCAATATGGAGAGTAAACTGAAAGCAAACTCTGCTGAGCCAAATCATACTGTCGAGGCTGTTCGGAAACTGAATAAGGGAAAAGCTGATCTGAATGAACTTCTCCTTGGGAAAACAACATGGTGATCTTACTAGAATAGGGTACACAGGTAGGTAAGACATTCCTGTGTCCTCAACTAGAATTTCAAATACAAAACATACTGGTCTTGGATTTGGTGACAAACCTAGAATTGGAGGTGTGAACCTGCATGGGAGACCTTCCAGAAACGTGTTTGATAGGTTTGTCAAAAGATTTGTAAGTAAACCTCTATCTCACAAATCTCCCTTGAAGGTTCATTCTCC
>CACSLK010014298.1:90681-103892 GCA_902706635.1 Striga hermonthica | reverse complement strand
AGCCAGCGTCCGCGTGCGAAGCACCTGGCAGGCTGCCGGCCGAGCCAGCCCGACTGTCCGGTTTAGCGGACCGGCAGTCCGGTCCAGACCAGTTCAGACCGGTTGGACCGGTTCAGACTGGTTGGACCGGTTCAGTCAGTACTTATCAGTTTTAGTCCCGGTTCTCAATTTCAGTGTCATTTTCAGTTAAAATTCCAGGTTCAGTTCAGCTCAGTTAATTAGTATCAGTTCAGTTTCGTACTTAACCGGTTTAGTTATACCGATTAAGTCCGAATATCATGTCAGGTTCAGTAGAGCATCTTAACATAATTAAACAGTTAAATTATCAGTCTGAGCATAGTCAGTAGTAATTGTTTATATTATTTTCAGTTTGATCAGGCATCAGCACTACCGTTCAGTTTCGCAGTTCAGGTGGGGACTCAGACTAAGTACTACATTGTTTATAATTACGCTACCATGTTCGAGGTATGTATATTCAGTATCCGCTCGGAATGGTCGCCGGTCCATTCTGGGTTCTAGTGGCCTAATCTAACCACTAGAGTGTGCACATGGTCCGGTATTAGTTTGTGCCGGCAGATTTCGGTATTAGTTTATGCCGACAGATATTCAGTTATCAGTTACGTGACTTATGTCGCAAGATTAGACCGGTATTAGATATCAGTTTCAGTTTCAGTTTCAGTTCAGTTATATATGCTTAGATCATGATATTGTTATTATTTACAATGTTTACATTAGTATGAGTTTATGCGGAGCACAAGTGTTTTAGTGCTCACGCCCCCACGCATTTCATGTTTTTCAGGTCGCAGGGTCGGGGACGAGGAGTGAGCTGGCGGCAGTTCAGGATATTTTGTGAATGTGTATATGTATATAAGTTTTGCCACACAGTTGTTTCCGCTAAAACTTTCAGTACTTACTTTCAGTTTTTGTTCCGACGTTAGTTGGATAAGACATTATAACCGTTTTTATATATCAATTTAAAATTTTAACGGTTTTCAGAAAAATCAAGTTTTTCACGGTAGCACCCCGAATCAGTTTTCGCAAAATAAATATTTTATTTATTTATTCAGAAAATTGCGAAAATCACGTACTCTGATAGTATTAAAAAGTCGGGGTGTTACAGCAGCTGGATGATAAAAGATGTCTTTGAGATTTTCTTACATCCTGGGTATAATTCTGCTTTGGCATCTTTCATCAATGCCTCAAGATATGCTGGAACTCTGCCTGTGTTTATATTATTCCCATCATGTGTATCAGTTTGATAGTACTGCTCCCCAAGGTCAGATAACATATCGGTTACACCATCGTCTTCATATTCATCATGATTTTGGTGCACTGACCCAGAATGATGTTCATCTTCCACATTAGCATGCTGACTCGCTCGGTTACTTGAGATTGGTTCACCGTGATAAAACCACGTGACATACCCTGGATCTATCCCATGCATCAAAATATGACCTTTAACCGTCTTTTGATCTTTAAAAGATAAGTTCAAACAGCCTGTACACGGACATCGAATCTCGCATTCCTTTCCCAAATGAGCTTCTACAAATCTCATAAAAATGTTTACCCCGTCCATGTAAGCTTTTGAAAATTTTTTAGCCCGCATCCAACTCTTATCCATTCTCTGTTTGTACATATATTCAAAAAAAAATGCATTAGTATGTACATATATAGAGAAGTAGAGGTTGGAGTTAAAAGGGAAAAAGGGAGCACTTAAAAAGTGATACTGTTTGGGAAAAATAGGGAGTATTTTGACGTCACTTAAAAAAGTGATTGTTAGCTTAGCTTCCAGTTGAGTGTATATTATAATTTGATCAGAATCTAGCTTCCAGTTGAGTGTATAGTATAATTCAATCAGAATCTCTTAAATAAAATGGAAGGTGCTTTAGTTTTGTTATTTTGCTTTTGGTTTCACTTACAATCTAATAAACCCTTTAGCAGCTTATTCATCCTTATTCATCCTGATGAAGTCAACTTCCACTTTCTATCTGCACACGTTACCAATTTCTTATTCTTAACAACATGTAACTACGATAAATAACTTCCTTGAAAAGCACTAGTTTTTGTGAACACTCCCTGGAAAATTCATAGTCCGAAATAAGCAGCTACAAACAATCATCTTGATAACCTTTAGGTTCTAAAGGGGTGTGACTAAGAACCAGACCTGGAAAATTACAGAGATGGAGCTAAACACGGCCTTTTGAACATGATAAGCATCTACATAGAAGAACATAGGACTTGAGCCTATGTAATAAATTTACACGTGATATATGATACCATGATAGATAGCAGAAGCAAAGAAGAAGAAAATGACATTTATGAAGCTAAAACTGCTTAAGTAAGATTCTCGAAATCAGCATATTGGTTAAAAATAAACTAGATTCTCTAACTCGACCATAATCAGTTTATTTCCAAGTTCTAACCATAACTACTTATATGTAGACTTGTTTCATGTTTCGGAAGGTCCCAAAAAAGACCCTGTAGAAACATAAGGTTATTTTTACCAATTTTTGACAGTTTTAAAATTATAAAATGCTACAAAAAATCTCATTAACTGCTAGCTTACTGCAAAGGAACGAGAACACCTATTGTGAAAGAGCACATAATAGTTGGCTTATGCAATAAATAACCAACAAAATCCATAGCTTTTAATTGTCTGCGATTGCTGAAATAATGGATTTGTGAGAACAAACTATGATATATGACATGAGACACTATTCACACAATATATTATCAGTTAGTTACACTTACCAACTCGTTTACTCTCTGGAAATTTCTTCTGTAAAATCTTGACGTATTCCTGCAGAAAAGGAATAAACATATACAGTTCAAGTTTTTTCATCAAGGATACAATGGATAATTCGCACAAATATGGATGGCAAAAACATAGGCATCGACAGACATTACTGTCCACGTAGTCTTCCTCCACATTACAAATAATCTTAATCAATCACAAGGAGCTCCAAATTGGCCGGCATATATTAACTTGAACTTGATTGAATAACAAATGAACAGCGGGAAAATGAGAGCATAAGGTCCCAATCTTGCCTATACAGTGCATACTTATCCAGAAATACATATACAAACACATTTAATTTTCCTACATCACAATTTAACAGCTTCCCAGGTATTAACAACCACAGATTTGGTTCAACCAATCTGTGCACCTGAGCGTTCCATCACAAGTTCATATCTTTTAACCAGCTTCTATCCATGAATATATCATCAAAAAAAGAGAGTACCTTTGCTTCAAGGAGAGAGATACGGAGACGAATCTGTAAGAGGCTATGTCGCTATCCTCTAGGTCTCCGTGGAAAAAAAAATCGCAACTCGACCTGATGCCTGAAAAATTGTAAGAATGAGAGTGCGAATTGAGTGCAAATCCTGTGTCAACTCTGAGTGAGAATTCTGTGCGAGTGTGAAGGAATTCTGTGTGAGGATTTCAATTGAATCTTTGGATTTTCATAAAGAGATTTTGAAGAGGATAGATTTTCGATTTGGAGTTACCTATTTTCAATTGAGAGTTAGAATTTCAATTGAGTTAAAGGATTTTTAGTTAACTTTTTTTTCCAAACAATAAATTCATTAATTAAACTAAGTTTTACACAAATCGAGAACCAACGAGTTACTAATAATTCGTCGATCAAGACAGGCCTCAATCAAAAACTAATCGGGGATACTCATAAAGAGTTAGGGATGTTATCGAAAAAAGAGTTAGAGTTTTTAATTAACACTTAGAGATTTTTGAGAAAGTCAAAAACGAGTTAGGGACGTTATCGATACGAATCGAGCTGAGAGTAAGGTTTTTGAGCTCGAGTTCGACTATTTTTTTTTTAACATATTCACTAAATATTCAACCAAAAATTTCCGTTCGTATTTGTTCGTTTCTTGGTTCGACAAGTTCGCGTTCATACTGCACAATAGCAACTGAAACCCTACACAATAGTGGTACACATATTATATTGATTTTTCTTGACATATTCATGCTTCATATATTGGTAGGATCAAGAAAGCATATATCTTTAGAGATTCAAGATTAATCTTTATTTGATAATATTGACATATTCACGCATTATATTGAGTGAATTTTTCATAATCCCGATGTGCGTTTATTGTCCAATATTAGTTTATATAATGTGTTATTCAATGATTTAATAATTCCTTTAATTATTGTGCATTTCTATGATATATGTGTTAATCTTATCAAATCTCCTCGAGAAGTGGTCAGTCCATTGAAGATAATATTTTTGTTCTAAATATATATTAATATATAATAATATCATGGTATTTTTTTAGACGTTGAACTGTTGTTGGGCTTTTTACTAATCCTAGTTCTCAAATTTAATTGTTCTTGTCAAATTATTAATTTTTGTGAAACTTAAAATTGAAAAATTAAAAAAAATCAAACACCCACGGCATGTTATCTATCTTGCAGGAACGCAAGCATTCACATTATATATAGATATACTTATTACTAATATATCTAGTTGCTTGGGAAGGACTTTGTTAGTTTTTAGTTAGTTTATTTTATTTTGTTCAGTTTTGATTTGTTATTTGGGTCTCAAGTTTTTTGTTTGGGCCGTTGGCCTCTGTTATTATTCATTTGGGACCGTTTTCTATTTATTCTTCTTTTGGGAGTTTTTGTCATAGTTTTTTTAGTAGTGTCTTGTTTTTGGTTTCTAGCGTTTTTAGTGTCGGATCTAGGCGGTCTTCTGACCGGCCTCCCAGTTTATTCAGCTGAAGACAAACATTATTACGCATGAAAAGTTAATTGAAGTTTAATTATCATTTTACATATGATATTAAGTAATCTAAAATTATGTATATTGTATATGATTAAAATTGATATGTAAGATCTATGAACATGACACACCTGGTATTATAATTTGGTTTTTAATTAGATTTGGATTGCACTTAAGATAATATGACGCGATTGGGTTGGACAAATTTATATATATATATATATATATATATATATATATCTTTGTATGTGTGAGAGAGGTATACGTGATTATACATTTGCAAGCTAAAAAAAATTAAATATATTTTTAACCTAGACAAGATAGGACTTTTTTTATTTCGAGTATCAAAACTAAAATTCTGGAGATCAATATGTTGTACATACGTTTGATGTTTATGGATGTTCCGAGACAAGATTTCAAATTTTCAAGTTTACATAATCAATATATTTTTAAATTATTATCATTATTAGTGATATTGAAGAAACTCTTTCATCTCGACCGATTCTCACTTTTCTCCAATTGTTTGAACCCTAATTAAAGGAGTGTGCCCCCCCTCCCGTCAGGCAACGGTGCTTTAATGAATCGGTTGCCAGCGAACCAATTAGAAACCAATCAATGATCGGTTGAACCGATCGAAATCTGTCAAAATCAACTAATTGAACATGTTTGAACCAATCTAATGTTTTTAAAAATAATTTAATATATTTAATAATATTCGTTTATATAAATAAATAATACATATGTAATAATTATAATGGATGTGTAATATTTCAATGATTTAAATTGACATAATATTTAATTAACAAATTTTTGTATATAATAAGTTTTATTATAAACAATGTTCAGGAATATATTTTATTAACATTACTAATAATCTAATATTACTAAAGTGCCATTAAGAATAATCTGTAAACCATCTGTACATCGCAAAATAATCGGTTTCATTAGGAATACATTCATCTCCTTCCCTAAAACATCTCGACACCCCCAAATCAATGTGTACATCGCAGAACAATCTGTAAACCGACCTAGCCAAAATTCAGCTCAATAAGCCACAAATGCCCAAAATCTCGACACAAACAATCTCAATTTTGATGTCATCTTCCAATTTTAAACCAAAACTGCATCAATTTCTTGAGGGAATAGGAATCGAATCCTCCGCCATTGATGATGTCTGCCACCTGGTGCTCAAAATCGACGGCGAGGACGATGACGGAGGCGACGGTCGTGCGTTATACAAAGGTCTACGAGGCTACTGAGGGTGAGGTTTGGGAGTGGAGAGAGCGACCGAGTCTGCTTCTTGGAGGAGCGAGTGTTGTGGCCGAGGGACAGACACTTCTTGATGGAGGTCAGGTCGTCGGTCACGCCGGTGTAGAGGCTTGCCATGCCCATATGGTGATCGGGCACCACACGTTCGGGGCCTTTATTTTATGCTCATATGAATCATCTATTTTTTTCGGTTTTTTGTTCCAAAATTTAGCTTAACTAAGGGTATTATGGTTAACTTTGGCCAATCTTATTCACTAAAACATTGGCGGCGAAAAATTTTGATTTGGCGCTCACTGCCTCTTTTCAATTTGGTACTCTTATCTATTTAAGGTAGATAAGACCCAATTCAATGTGATCGTATCTTTCGCTAAAATCTCTCATATCCCTCTCACTCATATAAGTCCAATATTAGGCTAACAATTAACAAAGTTATAACTCGCCTTCTCTTTTGCATCAGTCTGTTCTTGAGGAACTGGAGGTCTGTAGACTCGATCATTAGCTTGCTGCTTTATGTCTTACAGATTCTTTTACCCATTAGTAGATTGTTTGGTTGTGCCTTACATTAATTTTGAATAAATAATTACTTGGCTTCTGTTATTCATGTTTTTCATTCTTTCTGATGGATTTGTTTTTGCCTTGTACAGATTGTTTCAAATGGCTCCGGGATTATTTCGGAATCCAAACGCAAGACTTATACCAAATAATTCTCGGCAGAGTCTCATGGAACAGTTGTTAGGAGGTTTAACAAGGAGTAAGACCCGACAATCTGAGAAAACTGATATGGCATCAGACAAAGTTAACAAGGGATTGCCCATAACTGATGGTTCGTCTGTAGGAAGTGAAAATGCAAATCCGACGGTTGAGGGAAACATGGCAACTATCCAGCCTTAGCCTCCTCAAAATCATGAAAAAGAGAGTACTCTTATGCCACAAGTTCCGACTCCTGAAACTCGGCAAAAGGATCTGCAAAATCAAAGTCAGCAACCTGGAAGCACTCCTGATCCTTCATCACTTCAGGGAAATGAACATCCTCAATCACCTCAGGCAGATGTCATTGGTACGTATCTAATACTCTGAAATCATTGTGATCTTACAGATACAAAAACATGCTAAACCATGTTGTAGAAAACTATATCATTCGTATTTATTTTGATTTCTGGATTCTTTTGTTTTTTCTCCTACTATTTATCTGTTGTATGAATTGACTCAGTTGATGTATCATACATGATGTATGTGAAGCAAATTCATGTTTAGGACCTTAGGTGCATCTCCTCATGGGATTTTATTGTTTTAGTTGTGATAATGTACAGTTCTTTCTTACATTTATTGCTGGGGTGACTTATGTATATGGAACAGAAACAACTCTTTCTCATTCCTTGGTTTTGTAGGGTAACTATCCATTTTAGTTGTTATATTAATTGTTTTGGGGACGACAGTAAAATATATATCTTATATATGCTGAGAAAATATGTTGAGTATCAAGTTTTATGCTCAGTCTTATTGCCTCTTTTATGTGTTATTATATGCTTAGCTTCAGTCTTGAAGTTTTGTGAATATCATGTTTAGGTCTTGAAGAAAAAGAATGTATGATTAGGTACCTTTTTGCCTTGTTTTAATTAAGGATTTTGGGGCTGTTGTACTTCATGTTTTTTATGATGAAAAGGTTGAAAGTGTTGCTGATTGTGTTGCTTTAAAAAGGTTGAACTGCTTTGTTGTGGTGCTGATTGTACTTGACCCATTAACATGTTTAAAAAGGTTGAACTGCTCTGTTGTGGAACTGATTTAAAAAGGTTGAGAGTGGTGCTGATTGTATATCTCTCTTTTACTGGGAGCTGCCAATGGGAGCAAATTGTTCTCTCTTTAAAATTATAGTCTGAAAGTTTGTTCTTTAAAATTGATTTACCTGGTGGTTTTGTTTAGTAGGTATGAACTGAGGATTAGATGTTACCTGGTGGATTTACTTACTAGGTGGTTTAGAATTTATCTTTGTTTCTAATGTGGGTTGTCTAATTATAGTCTGAAATTCACCATTTTAGAAGTTTGTTATGAATTTACCTGGTGGATTTACTTGTTGGTTTAGTTGTTCTTTTTGTTTTTAATGTGGTTTTTCAAACTATAGTATGAAAATTTGTTGTGCAGAATTCTTTGGTGAAGTTATTTGCCAACTTTTCATAAATGTGTCATTGAATTTACTTTGGAACTCCACTGACTTGTATAATATCAAAACATGTTTGCTCTATGTATAAATGCGCCTTTGCCTTTGCCTTTTCCTTTAACAGTGTTTTAATCAAATACAATCTTATTATTAAGACTATTTTGACTAATTAAAATAACCATTATATATACTTATTGAGTGGTGAATATGCAGCTTCCAATACCACCAGTAAGAAAAGGCGTGGACAAACAATGGGAAAAGGTATTATGAAGGCATTTCAGGCTTGTGGTAAAAAAATGAAGGTAACTGTGGGTCCATCGATAGGAAGACCTAAAAGTAGAGACGAGTCTTCAAAGTTTTCTAGTCAGATTGGTGTAGTCACCAGAGATGTACTTCCGGTGCCAGTAAGGTGGAAAGACGTTGATGAAGAAAAAGATCTTCAACCTGGTATTGATCATATAAAGGTAAAAATTAGAAACACTTTTCAAGTCGCATGAATACATTATTTATATCACCTTAAATAATCTCATTTTTATTGTTTAGATCCACATGGATATTAATTTGGATGATCCGGGTGTAAAACGTTGCGTGATTGATAGAGTCCAAGCTAGTTCACGCCAAAAACGTTACAGATTGCATAAACATTACAAGAAATATTCGTCCCATGAAGAAGCAAAGAATAACAAGCCCTCTTTTTGTTCTAGTCAAGAAAACTGGGAAGAAATGTGTGAGCTTTTTGCCTCGCCTAAATTCAAGGTAATGCATTATTAACATTATTCTTCTATTTTGCATATTAAATTTGTAGTTTTCATATTTTTAGTTTTCTCCAACCACATTACTTATGATTTGACAGCACCAAAGTTTGATTAATGTGACGAATCGACAAATGTTGCGTGCTCCACATGTTTCAGGCCGAACACCTTTTAGTGTTCTTCGACATGAAATAGTAAGATTATGTTGAATATATTAATTTATTTATGATCAATAGCTTCTTTTTTCTTTTTGAATTTGAACTCTTTATGCTTATTTTATGCTTACGATTACAAATTCTTATAGTCTGAGAAGGAGATGAATGGAGGACCACTAGATATGATTGAGCTCTATAAGCGTACGCATTATAAGGAAAAAGGTGGTTGGTCAACAAAAGAGGCAGAAGAAAACTGGGTAAGTTGCATGCACAATCTCTTATTCTAATTGTTGAAATAAATATTAACATGATTATTTCATTTTTATTGGTATTTGTCAGGACTTGATGATATCAAGGAGAGAAAAATATTCTGAACAAGGCGTTGAGAAGAGTGCACAAGATATACTTCTTGAGGTTCTTGGCCATGGAGCTGGATATATAAAAAGTTATGGGTATGGCCCGAGGCCGCCAAGTAGACGCAAGGCATATGACTCGAATGGTCAAAAGGAGCTTCTAGAGACACAAGAAAAGCTGCGTGAGAAAGAATCGGAAGTGATTGAGCTTAAGGACCAAGTTAGTGATTTGAATGCAAAAGTAGACAAACTTATGGCTTTTATGGCTGCCAATGGGAACATAATCTGAGATTGTTAGGTTTGTTATTATTATTATTTTTATTTTTATTTTTGGAACATTTTGAGATTGTTAGTTCGTTTATTGAAGTTTTTAATTAGCAAAATTATTATTATTGTCGTTTTATAATTTATCATCTGCAACATATTATCATCATATGTTATTTATATATTATCATTATATTTTCTTTTTCATGCCAATTGTTTGGAGTGACGATAGTTTTTGTCATTGTATTATATATTTCATGACAAATAAATTTATCACTAAATATTTGCAATTAATGACAATTATTATATTTGTAATAGTGACAATTTTAAATTGTCATTTAAAATACTTTTTTTGACAACATGTAATCGTGGTGTATTTGTTTGAATTTGTCACTATATGAAATGTTAAAATGACAATAAATTTTGTGGCTAAATATTTACCTATTCATGACAACTTATGTTGTGATTATATCTGAAGCTTTTGATGACAATCTTTTTTTCGTTATCATAGAGATAATAATTTACGACAAAAAGAATTCGTCGTTGTTGTATATTTTTGGAGACGATGTGAAGTGAATATGATTCACCCGGGCTCCTTCAACTCGAACCGGCCTCCGTACCTGAAGAACCCAACGCCGGGGGTGGCCCCGGCGTCGGGCCTCCGATGCCTAAGTTAGTGCTCGGATCAAGAGAGAGATAAAGTGTAGTAATGGAATGAGGAGAGAATGAGAGAATGAGGCACCTTGGCCCCCTTTTATAGGGGGAGTGTACCTTTTGGGCCCAAGTTGGCTTAGATGTCTTAGTGGGCTTATCTTCCAATATGTATCCGCTTTATCCATCAAACCGGGTCCAGTATAATATCCTATATCATCTAGCCTCCCCAATCTGGTCGAGTAAGCATAACTCGATC
The DNA here is from genome assembly GCA_902706635.1 of Striga hermonthica. Classification (NCBI taxonomy): domain Eukaryota; kingdom Viridiplantae; phylum Streptophyta; class Magnoliopsida; order Lamiales; family Orobanchaceae; genus Striga; species Striga hermonthica. Next base: position 93,292 of record CACSLK010014298.1, on the reverse strand, counting down.
CAAGAGTGAAATGCCTCTTCGAGCTGTTTTCTTCCATTTGCCACTAAGATCGAGCATCGAAAGTCGAATGACCATTGAATAACCACTGAAATATCCTCCAAATGAGCTTTGAGATCTCAAGATCGAAAATCGCAAGACCACGGAGGTTAGAAACTGAATGATCTGACGTCGGGGTCGAAAACCGAAAGATTTGTCAATAAAGACAAGAACCTAATGACTTGCCACTGAAGTCGAACACCAGAAGTCGAACGTCAACTGAGGTCGAAAACTGAATCGAGACCGCTGAAGTCAAAAACCGAGAGTCGAGAGACCGTTGAGGTCGAAAACTGAGAGTTGAGACCGCGGAGGTCGAAAACCGAGCGTCGAGACCGCGTAGGTCGAAAACCGAGAGTCGAGACCGCGAAGGTCGAAAACTGAGCATCGAGACCGCGGAGGTTGAAAACTGAGCGTTGAGACCGCGGAGGTCGAAAACCGAGTGTCGAGACCGCGGAGGTCAAAAACCGAGCGTCGAGACCGCTGAGGTCGAAAACCGATAGTCGAGACCGCGGAGGTCGAATATCGAGTGTCAAGACCGTGGATGTCGAAAACCAAGAGTCGAGATCGTGGAGGTCGAAAACCGAGAGTCGAGACCGCGGAGGTCAAAAACCGAGCGTCGAGACCGTGGAGGTCAGAAACCGAGAGTCGAGACCGCGGAGGTCGAATATCGAGTGTCAAGACCGTGGAGGTCGAAAACCGAGAGTCGAGACCGTGGAGGTCGAACCGAGAGTCGAGACCGTGGAGGTCGGAAACCGAGAGTCGAGACAACGGAGGTCGAAAACCGAGAGTCGAGACCGCGGAGGTCGAAAACCGAGAGTCGAGACCGCGGAGGTCGAATACCGAGAATCAAGAGACCACGGATGTGGTCGAAAAACAAGAACCGCGATGCCGCTGAAAACGAGAACCAAAACCCGAAGGACCACTGATAATCGCCGATGAGGTCGAAAGACATAAACTGAATGACCACTCCCTGAAATCTTGAATTTGAAAATTTGAATTTACGTCTGTTGTGTTTCGATCACCATGTTCGAGCTCTCTTATACGCCCTCGTCCTATCGCCCCTCAGTTCAAAATTTAAAATTCAAGCCTGTTGTATATTCCTTTGAAAACTAAATCAACCACCAACCTGCTCAAGCCATAATGAATGTATTCGACCCGCCACTGAAATCGAAAAATCAATTCGACAGAATCATAATCAAATAAAGTGCAATCAACCTGCTCAAGCCATAATGAATATACTCGACCCGCCACTGGAGTCGAAAAATCAATTCGACAAACCAAAATCAAATAAAATGCAATCAACCTGCTTAAGCCACAATGAATATACTTGACCCGCCACTAGAGTCGAAAAATCAATTCGACACCAAAATCAACAAACAACCTGCTCGAGCAAAAATGAATATACTTGACCTGCCTCTGGGGTCGAAAAATGAATTCGACAAACCATGATCAACAAACAACCTGCTTGAGCAAAAATGAATATACCTGACCCGCCACTGGGATCAAAAAATGATTTCGATAAAACCAAAATCAACAAGCAATCAAACCAGGATCAACAAACAACCTGCTCGAGCAAAAATGAATATACTCGACCCGCCACTGGGGTCAAAAAACAATTTCGATAAACCAAAATCATCCACAAGCTGCTCGAGCAAAAATGAATATACTACCTCCCCTTTAAGTCGAAAAATCAATTTGACGAAACGAGAGTCAAATAAAATCGTCGACCTGCCACTGAGATCGAAAACGTCAGATACCACGGAACCAAATCGAATAAAACCATTAACCTGCTCGAGCTATATGTAATGAGCTCCATCTCGACCTGCCACTGAGGTTAAGGACAGATATGCAATAATACTAGATCAAACAGAACTAAGTAGAAATCATCGACCTGTCACTGAGGTCTGCTCGAGCTATCCGTAGCGAGTTCGATCGACCTGCCACACTGAGGTCAGAGGCATAAATAGCACGAAACCAAATCACATAAATCTGTTAGACAACACTAGGATCGACCACCCAGCCCGGAGGCCTTAGTCATGGTGGATTTTGTCTTCTCTCAACCTGCCACTAGGTTAGGAACAAACGTACAATGATAACAAACCAAATATAATCAAGAAGAAATCATCGACCTGCCTCCGAGGTCTGCTCGAGCTATCCATTTCTTCACGACCCAACACTAGGATCGACCACCCAGCCCGGAGGCCTTAGTCATGGTGGATTTTGGCTTCCCTCAACTGCGACTGGGTTAGGAAAAAATATACAATAATACTAGATCAAACAGAATCGAATAGAAATCATCGACCTACCTCCTAGGTCTGCTCGAGCTATCCGTGTCTTCACGACCCAACACTAGGATCGACCACCCAGCCCGGAGGCCTTAGTCATGGTGGATTTTTGCTTCTCTCAACCTACCACTAGGTTAGGAACAAATGTACCATGATAACAAACCAAATATAATCAAGAAGAAATCATCGACCTGCCTCCGAGGTCTGCTCGAGTCATCCATGTCTTTGCACTTGCCCACCCAATCCGAGGGATGTACGAAACAGGGGGTCAACCTGCCCATCCCAAGGGG
>CACSLK010014298.1:30554-63537 GCA_902706635.1 Striga hermonthica | reverse complement strand
TATGTATTATCAGTTCAGTATCCGCTCGGAATGGTCGCCGGTCCATTCTGGGTTCTAGTGGCCTTAATCTGCCCACTAGAGTGTGCACATGGTGTCCGGTATTAGTTTTTGTTGGCAGATGTTCAGTTATCAGTTACGTGACTTTTGTCGCGAGATCAGACCGGTATCAGATATCAGTTTCAATTCCAGTTCAGTTCAGTTATATATGCCAGGATCATGATATTGTTACTATATTCACTGTTTTACTTTAGTTTGAGTTTCTGCGGAGCACAGTGCCTTAGTGCTCACGCCCCCACATATTTCATGTTTTTTAGGTCAGAGAGTCGGGGACGAGGAGTGAGCTGGCGGGCAGTTCAGGATATTTGTGAATATATGTATATATGTTTTGCCACGCTGTTATTTCCGCTAAAACTATCAGTACTTATTTTCAGCTTTTGGTCTGACGTTAGTCGGTTAAGACATTATAACCGTTTTTATTTATCAGTTTAAAATTTAACGCTTTTCAGAAAAATCAAGTTTTTCACGGTAGCATCCCGAATCAGTTTTTGCAAAATAAATATTTTATTTATTTATTCAGAAAATTGCAAAAAACGCGTACTCTGATTTCAGTAAAAAGTCGGGATGTTACAATAGCTTGTCGGGACTTGGATTATTTTGTCATTTCCTCGACAGAAATTCAAATATGTCCACGAATAAATCGCATAATCGCTCGAGCAAATTAAATAGTCATCCACAAATAAATACGATAATCATTCGAGCACATCAAATAATCATCCACACATAAATCCAATAATCGCTCGAGCGAATCAAATAATCCTCCATTCATATATTAAATATATTCCTCGAATAAATCAAATAATCATCCGTAAAATAAAATTAATCTCCTCGAACAAATCAAATAATCCTCCATGAATGAATCGAATAATCCTCCACGAATAAACCAAATCACTCCATAAAAAAAAATCAAACAGCACCTCCTCAAATAAATCAAACACCTCCACAGATAAGTCAAATAGCACTTCCTCGGATAAATCAAATACCTCCACAGATAAGTCAAATAGCACTTCCTCGGATAAATCAAATACCTCCACTGATAAATCAAATAGTTTCTTCGAATAAATCAAATAATATCTCCTCGAATAATTCAAGTATTGCTACGAATAAATCGGATAATCCTCGAATAAATTAAATATGCTTCACGAATAAAGCAAGCAATTTCTTCGAATAAATTAAATAATCCTCCATGCATAAATTCATTAATCGCTCAAGCAAATCAAATAATCCTCCATGCATAAATTCAATAATACTCCACCAATAAATCTAATAATTCCCGATCAAATCAAATATATGTCCACGAACAAATCAAATAATCCCTCGAATAAATCACCTAATTATCCACGAAAACTCCAAGTAACATCTTCCTCGAGCAAAACAACATATCCTCGAACAAATCAAATAAGTCCACAAACGAATCAAATATTTCCACGCATAAATTGGCACAAATAAATTGCATATATCCACGAATAAATAAAAGGGTTAATTGCCAATAAGACCTTGACCTTTTCACTTTTAGAAATTTAATCCAAACTTCTAGATAAATGCAAAATAATCTGAGCCTTGTATTACTTTTGCAAAATGGACTTAAAACCCACTTCTAACAAAGCAATGTCTGCCAGATCTCAGCCTTGTCCGACGGGTTTTAAGTCCATTTTGCAAAAGTAATACAAGGATGAGATTATTTTGCATTTATCTAGAAGTTTGGATTAAATTGCCAAAAGTGAAAAGGTCAAGGTTTAATTGGCAATTAACCCTAAATAAAATAATGTGTCCTCGACCAAGTCAAATATCACCACGAACAAGTCAAATATCACCACGAACCAATCAAATATATCCACGAGTGAGTCATATATCTCCATGAGAGAATCGAATATCTCCATGAAAAAATCAAATAATATCTCGAGCAAATCTCATTTCTCCAATTTTCACCAATTTGAATCATCATGTCTCCAAATTTAATAGCCACATACCTTCACCGTGAGAAATTCTATCTCAAATTTACCTTACGGTCCGTGTTCAATAATCCCGAATAGTCTTGAGCACAAAACGGGGCTGTTGGACCAAGTTAGACCAGTTTGGACCGCTTCTAGACCATCTAGACTCGAGCTGGAGCAGTTTTGGCGTTGTCTGGACCAATTTGGGCCGCTTGGGCGTTGACTAGCGCGGGTTGGACCACACTAGAAAAATCTGGAATGGGCTGGAATCATGCACTGGGCCGCGGACAAACGCTTGCGGGCCGCAGAACTCTCAGTTGGGCCAGGCTGAGGGGTGTCAGGGGGACTAGGCCTTGTGCGGGCTGGCCTCGGGCCCTCGCGGGCCAAAAATGTGAGCAACGCGGGCTGGAGACGCGGGTTGGGAACGCTGATTAATGTCGGGCCTCTCGCGGGCTATGCGGGCCGAAAGTTGTGTGGGGAGCCGGCCACGCGGGCTGGGCGCGGCCCGTGCGCTGGAGCAGTTACCACTGGGCTATGTTGATCTTTGTTGGGCCACATCAATTGGGCCGTATTGCTGAGTTGTTGTGAGCTACTCTATGGACCGCTGCGCTGGGCATCCTCCTTGGGCCGGCTGACGCGAGCTCGCATGGGCCAGCGAGAACCACCTTGCAAGCTGAGATCTGGGAAAATACACAGCTACTCGTCGGAGAGAAAATATCACCGACGAAAACTCGCCGGCTCCGGAAAAATAGACTAGCTGAGCGTGCGCCCCGGCGATTAGAATACTGTGGTGCCATCGGTTCAAAGTAGATCGCCGGAAATCGACGGGGAAATGGAGGGGATGACCGGATTTTGACCAACATTTTTTAGATCCATAAATTTTGACCGTCAAATTGACGCTCTTCCCGTAGGAATTTTCGCGCGAAATTTTAAGGGTAGAACAAGTAAGAGGAGAGCTTCGTGATGGTATAAGAATTTTTTGGATCGGAAGACTTTGACCGGCGGCCGGCGGCGGCGGCGGAGGTGGCGGTTTTCGGCGAAGATCGGTAGCTAGAGATTTGCCTCGTCGAGAGGATTCCGGTGGTACCTTCGGATTTCTCATAGCCCTCCCGAATCGTCGGAAAAACGCATTTGAATGCTCGATTTTGACCAAAATTTCACTAGATCTTGAAACTTTGACCGCAAAACTGAAGGCCTTCCCGGAGGAATTTTTGCACGAAATTTTAAGGGTAGAATCACCTTGAAGAGATCTGTCCGACGATGTAAACAATTTTCCGATCGGAGCACATTTTCCCGCGGCCGGCGGCGGAGGTGGCGGCCGGCGGTGGCGGCGGTCGGTGGAGAAGAAGGAGGTTTTTGAATATTTTCAGTCGGAACTTCGCTTGACTTTTTTGACGGGTCCCCACAGACGGCGCCAATGAAGTGAATATGATTCACCCGGGCTCCTTCAACTCGAACCGGCCTCCGTACCTGCAGAACCCAACGCCGGGGGTGGCCCCGGCGTCGGGCCTCCGGTGCCTAAGTTAGTGCTCGGATCAAGAGAGAGATAAAGTGTAGTAATGGAATGAGGAGAAAATGAGAGAATGAGGTACCTTGGCCCCCTTTTATAGGGGGAGTGTACCTTTTGGGCCAAAGTTGGGCTTAGATGTCTTAGTGAGCTTATCTTCCAATATGTATCCACTTTATCCATCAAACCGGGCCCAGTATAATATTTTGTCACTACTTATATTTTTTTGTGACACATTTGGTATCGTCATATTAAAATTTATTTTTGTGACGATCAATATTTTTTAATTATAAAACATCTATTTCATGACGAATTCTATGAAATATGACGATTATTTTAACGAAAATGCCACAAATATATTCTTCATTGAAATTTTATAAATTCGATAGAAAAAATAAAATTCGTCACTAAACAGTAATACTTCGATGACAAATTTAAGTTTTTGTCATCTAAAACTTGTTTTTTATGACGAAATAATTATTTACGTGACAAAATTACCATAATAAATGTGACGAAATTATTGTCACAAAAAGTGATGAAATATCATGACGAAACTTATAAACGTCATTAAAAGTTAAACATTTGGTCACAAATTCAAAATTTGTCACCTATACCTAATATGACGCGGCTACAGTGACGATCGCTGTGATGATAAAATTTCGTCATCATTGTACTTTTGTGACGAAAAACAAGGCTTACATGACGAATTTTTTCGTCGTCTTTTGCGAAATTTCTTGTAGTGGTATTAGTCACGAGTTCTCAGCTCCTAAAACTCCACAGCAAATGGAGTTGTTGAAAGGAAGAATCGTACTCTCCAAGAAATGGCCAGAGTCATGTTGAACACCAAAAACATCTCATCTAGATGGTGGGCTGAGGCTATCAATATAGCATGCTACCTCGTGAATCGAGTGTACCTTCGTCGAGGTATTGGTCTGACTTCGTTTGAAATCTGGAAAGGTAGGAGTCCTAACCTTAGTCACTTGAATATTTTTGGGTGTAAATGTTTTATCCATAATGATCGAGTACAACTTGGGAAGTTCGATGCAAAATCGGATATTGGATTCTTTCTTGGTTACTCCAACAATAGTCGAGTGTATCGTGTTTACAACACAAGAACCTCCACTGTAATTGAGTCCATAAACGTGATCTTTGATGAAAACAATTCTCAAGTTAGTTCTTCTGCATCTTTTAATCAGTTTGAAACTGTTGAGGCATTGCAGGATACTCATGGCGTTAAGAGTTCTACGGACAAAGAGATAGCTGAACCTTCAGTTGGGGATGGTGAAACACCAACTGACTACATTGTCCCTACTACTCAAGAGGGTTCTGTGCTACCTAGGCATGATCCTCCCTTAAGGTTTCAGAAAGACCATCCCTCCGAGCAAGTCATTGGTGACATAAACGAGAGAGTAACCAGAAACTCGAAGACGTCAGTCAAAGAAGTTATGGGTGTTTATCACTATGCCTGCTATACTTCATTGATTGAACCCAAAAATGCTAAAGAAGCTCTAAAAGACGAGTGCAGGATCTTAGCCATGCAGGAAGAACTGGAGCAATTCACTAGAAACGATGTCTGGGAGTTAGTCCCCGAACCTTCATCGGGAAATGTTATCAGAACCAAGTGGATCTTCAAGAACAAAACTGATGAGTGCGGGAATGTGACACGTAACAAGGCGAAACTAGTTGCTCAAGGATACACTCAGACTCAAGGGATTGATTTTGATGAAACTTTTGCCCCCGTTGCTAGACTTGAATCTGTACGCATATTTCTTTCTATTGCTTGTCTAATGAAGTTCATTGTTTATCAGATGGACGTGAAGTCTGCCTTTTTGAACGAGATATTACATGAAGAGGTATACGTTAAAGCAGCTAGAAGGGTTCAAAGATCCCAAGAATCCGAATCATGTCTACAGACTTAAGAAAGCATTGTACGGATTACAGCAAGTGCCTCGTGCGTGGTATGAACGCCTTACCATGTACCTTCTGGAAAAGGGTTTCAAAAGAGGAGGAGTAGATCAGACATTCTTTGCTCTTCGAACGAGTGCGTACCTATTGGCTGTTCAAATATATGTCGACGACATTATCTTTGGATCAACATCCAAGAAGCTGGTCAATCACTTTGTTAAACTTATGTCGTCTGAATTTGAGATGAGTCTCGTCGGTGAACTTTCGTACTTTCTTGGACTTCAGGTAAAGCAAGGTAAAGATGGTATTTTCTTGCATCAGGGTAAGTATGCAAAAAACCTTGTTAAAAAGTTTGGTCTTGAAAATGCTAAATGTCCTCAAACTCCCATGGGCACCCATGTAAAAGTGTCCAAAGATGATGAAGGTACATCTGTTGATCAAACTCTATACAGAAGTATGATTGGTAGTCTTTTATACCTCACTGCTAGTAGACCTGACATTTGCTTTAGTGTTTGATTGTGTGCCAGGTATCAGGCTGCCCCAAAGAATCACATATGAAAGCAGTCAAGCATATCTTAAAGTACATTGGAGGTACAACAGAGTATGGTCTATTCTACTCTGTTGATACGAACTTACATCTTACAAGTTATTGTGACGCTGACTGGGATGGAAATCTTGATGATCGAAAATCACCTCTGGTGGGTGTTTTTACATAGGATCAAACTTGGTATCTTGGTTCTGCAATAAACAAAACTGCATCTCCCTTTCTACTGCTGAAGCCGAGTACATTGCCACTGGAAGCTGCTGCTCACAGCTGGTATGGATGAAACAGATTATATCTGAGTATGGTATGAATGTTCATTCAGCTCAACTTTTCTATGACAACACTAGTGCTATAAATAATTCGAAAAATCCTGTCCAACATTCTCGTACCAAGCATATTGACATTCGTTATCATTTTATTCGTAATTTGGTAGAAGATGGGATTATTGTGTTGGATCATGTACCTATAAATGATCAGCTTGCTGATATTTTCACTAAAGCTTTTGTTTCAAAACGATTTTTGTCCCTGTGAAAATCTTTAGGAATGTGTGCTATATAATTTATGTGCATTGTGTCAGTTGCATTTCTATAAATATATATGTATATCGTGTCTATTGCATATAGGATCTTTTCTGCATTTTAGGCATTTTAGTATGTAGGTTCATCCCTGGAATTCTTCTCTGATTGTTTATTGTTGAGTTTGTTGATTGGTGATCTATGAATTCTAACTGGTCAGTTTGTAAGAGCTCGTCATGATGACCATTTTAATATACTTGTAAGAGCTGCTCTCGTGAAAATAGGCATCGGGCACCTATCACATGAGGTGTTTCCTTGATCACCTGTGAAACGAGTTACGTGCTTAACAATAATCGAGGTGTGATAGCTACAGGTAAACATTCTAAGAATGAACGTTCCCTGGTGAAATAATGCTGGCCATCCTGATATCTTCTCAACTTGTTAAAAATTAAAACTTTTTGCGGGATGATTCACACCTCAAGTAATGGGCTTGACATTGGCGTATAGTTGATGTTAGTAAGTGAATTGGTGTGGAAGTTCATAGAACGTAGTAAGTTCATCATAAGTATTGGGGTTGAATTGCGAACGAAAATTTCGTTTTTTGCTAAGAGAAAGTGATGAACGAACTTATATTAATTCCGTGTTGTATAAAAGTGGGAGCAATAAGGGCTGAGTTGTGCACGAATTGAATTTATTTTTCTCATCATCTTGTTAGTGTCGAGCTCGTCTCAAATTGATTTTGGAAGATTTGTGGGTCAATCAATTAATGGATTTTTTCAATATTGCGTGAAAAGAAAATTCTAGGGTATTGCGTGTTAAATATCTTTTTAGGCATGTGCATCCAGTTTTTCTCATGGCACATATTATTTCGATATTGAGCCTAAAATTATTTTTGTTACATGAATTGGATGATATTTTCGTCTGAAACTTCATTCGATATATATGGTAGCTGTGTTAAATAATTTTGGTAAGTAATCTATTTGGAGGGAACGGTTTCTGAGCATTAAGTGTCGAGCGGTTTTCATTTATTTGAAATTCAAAATTTTGAGTTGAACTGTCTTATCACATAGCTCGATAACCGAAATCTCGGTTCCCTACATCACCTTGCCACCTTTTATGCTATCTTCTAAAATCAGTGGTTTATTTTTCCTCTCCAAAATCTTCTAACATTCCATACTTGTGAGAAATCGTTTTTGGTTATCATGCCAAAATCCAAACAGGGAACCGTGAAGCCCAAAAAGAATGTTCCTCAACCATCTCGGCGCTCAACTCGTCAAAGCCAGAGCACAGAATTTCCACAGGATCCGACTCCTTCAACCATGGCAACCGAAAATACTCAACCATCTGATCCAGTCGCGCTTAGGGTTTCACCAAGTCCTAAAAATCCTCTACAACAAAAGGCTCTAAACCTGAAGGTGGCAATACCAGTGAGAAAGGAGAAATGGATTCTCCCTCCGCCATCAAATCTCCAAAGAAGCGCAAGAAGATTCCAGTACCCTCTGGAGCTAAACCCAAAAAGGCAAAGAAAGTCATTTCTATTCCTGAACGTCCTACTGGCACTCCTTCTGTCATGAAATCAGGAGGAGAATCGTCTCCAAATTCTGATGGTGATTCTGCTGAGAAAGAAATCGATGGTTATGCTGGTGAACCTGAAAAGTACGACAATCAAGTTGCGATTGCCAAGGGGAGTTCGCCTGATGCTGAACAGAAAACCATCGATGATGTTGAAGGTGACGGTTCAGATACTCCACTTGATATTGGTAACGCTTTCTCCCGCAAATATTACTCTCCTATGTCTGAAACTCGATTCTCCGATATATTTTCTCAAATAAAATTTCATCCTGAGAGGACGATTGTGAGTGAGCACTTTGAATAACTTGGCTTACTTGAGTTGCTGAAAAAGGTTGGTCTTGAAGGTTCTGTATCTGTGGGTAAATATTGTCCTCAACTTGTTGCTGAATTCTATTCGAATCTGACCACTTCTGTTTCTGACCCCAGATCCATGAAGTTTCATAAGGTTTTTGTTCGGAATAGTATCGTTGTGTTTTCTCTATCTGTAATTAACTTTGTGCTTGGTACGGCTGAAAGTTCCACTCTCTCTCCAATCTCTGATGATCTGGATGAAGTTGCCCACACTCTGACTGGTGGGTCATTAAATAAGTGGCTTGCTCCAAGACTGTTTGTCAAGAGTCTCACTCCTCCTGCGAATGCACTACAGAAAATTGGAGCATCGAACTGGACACCAACTTCGCACAAACAGTTTGTAACTCCTGCTCAGGCTTGTATTATATACCGCATTCTCAATGGTGTTCCTTTTGATGTTGGTTCGCTAATTTTTGATGTCGTGGTGTCATTTGCGGAAATTTCCAAGCCCCACACAGTGCTGCTTTATCCGTCTACCATTTGTGCTATTCTTTTCAAAGCTGGTGTCAAAATGGATCCACGTGTGGGTGATACCTTCTCACCTGTTCTCAAGCCCTTTGCCCTTGCGGGAGTCAAGTCCACACCTCCACGCCCATCTCTTGTCAAAGCTTCTGATGTTCCCTCTCATCTGCGTGGGTTCTTGAATCAACAAGTGGTTGTTCTGTCTGGGATTGAAAAGAAACTAGCCGATCAACGAAGGTACTATAAGGAGGTGCTCGGTGCGTTAAGGTCACAGGCCCCTTTGGTGTCTAAATTGAAAAAGGGGGAGAAGATTGTTACTGCTGGAAAGAAGAAGGTACCTGCTAAGGGGGAGCAGGTACCTGCTAAGGGGGAGAAGATTGATGCTGGAAAGAAGAAGGTACCTGCTGCTGAAATCCCAAAAGGAAAAGAGAAGATTGATGCTGTTATCAAAGCCAAGGGAAAGGAAAAGGCTGCTGAAGAAGATGAAGGTTCCAGAGAAGAAGAAGAGGAAGTGGCTGGTTCTGATGCTGAGAATGAGGAAGAGGAGGACGACGAAGAAGAGTCCGAGGAGAAAACTGAAGAAGGTTCAGGGAACGAGTCTGAAGAGGAAGAATCGGCTTAGCCATTCTTCAGCAGGATATTTGTTTATGTTTCGTTAAAAACTCTGTTTTATGTGGTTGTTTGGAAACTCTTTCCTTTATGTCTTACTATCTTGCATTTGATGAACCTTTGTGGGATATTCTGTGAACTAATGTGCTATTATTCAGGTATTTGAAGTTGTTCCTAAGAACAATACGTGTGATATTAGTACTCTTAGAAAGTTGTGTATTCTGCAGTATTTGTATTTGTTTCGTCTTTGCAGGTTCATGGATTTCGATTTATCTGCCAAAGGGGGAGATTGTAAGTGCTAAAGATTGGCAGTAAATCGATGAACCTTCGGGATTCTCAACAGTCAGAAAACCGCGAGTTTAATTAAGGGAAGTTAGATAATAGTTGAATTAAATTACTGTTATATTATATATTAAATATCTAATAGCGTATGGTTATATTGGGCAGGTCAATAAAATCAAGGATGGGATTCAACTTCCTTAAATACGTGAAAGAGAGATCGCCGGCTCCAAGAGTAATGACCTACCATATATAAATTTGACTTGGTTGAAAAGAAAGGAGGGGACTTACCATTCTGAAGCGAGAGGATAAAAGGAGCTTGATTCAGATCCCTTTGGTTTATCGATTTCAATTTTCATTGTTTATATCTTCTTTTGTTTAGAGAGTGTTTTGAGCAGAGTGAGTATTTTTTTATATACACTTTATTCTGAGAGTTGGTAACAGAATGTTCGGAGGTTCATTCTGATTTAGTTTGAGGGATTCAAACTAGAAAATCCACAAGGGAGTTGTGGTCAGATAAGTAGTTGTGTGAATCATTATTCAAGTAGAGTGTAGAGGGAGTCTATATTGTAAATCCTTGGATGATGTATGAGTTGTTCGCATTAATGAAAGAGATCTAAAGGGAGAGTGGGACACTCTCCTGAAGGTTCAATTATTAGTGAAAGCTGCATCCGCAATTGTTTGAATCTTCATTACTGTTTGTTTGTTCTATTTACGTGCAGCTCTGGATACTTGGTGTTCAAGTATCAAATTTCAATTGGCACCAGAGCGGGTTTTAGTCTTCATTACGGAAGATCCTAGGACGTTTGTTACCTTCAAATCATGAATCAAGAAAGCGGATCGATGTCCAGGTCTCCACAATTGGACGGTTCGAACTACTCATATTGGAAGTCTATGATGACAATTTTTCTGAGATCGCTTGGAAAATGTGTGTGGGAAAGTGTTGAAAATGGCTGGGAGCATCCAGTCATGCAACAAGCACCTGATCAAGGAAAAGAAACAACGAAAGTCATGGTTCCTAAACCTAAGGACAATTGGATAGATGCTAAGAAACTTCAAGAAGAAGCCAACTATCATGATTTGTATGCGATTATGATGGCAGTTGATCAGACAAGACACAAAATGATAGTTCATTCCAAAACTGCAAAAGATGCTTGGAGGGTCTTACAACGTCAATTTGAAGGCTCAACGGCTATCAAAGCGTCCAGACTTCAACAGGTAACTCTTGAATTTGATGAAAACAGAATGAAGGATGAAGAGACAATAGACATATATTATGCCAGATTTTGTGATCTGGTGAATCAAAGTATGATGCTTGGAGAGGAAATTTTTTAGAAGCGTCAAGTTCAAAAGATTATGAGAACGGTTGTTCCCAGGTTCAGAGAGAAAATTACAGTTCTTGAGAGTTTTCAAAGAGTCGCGTCTCTTGATGTTGATGAACTTCTTGGAGAGCTCAGGACCTTTGAAATTAACAACAATTATGATAAAGTCAAAAGCAAGGGTCTAGCTCTCAAAGCAGCTGTAGTTGAAGAAAGAGAAGAAAGCGATGATGATGAAGGTTCGTTGGTTGATGACAACGAGCTGAAAGAAGCTTTAGCGCTGATCGCGCAAAATTATAGAAAGATGAGTCAGAGGCTGTACAAGAATAAAGTTGCTGGAAAAAAGGGCAACAACTTTAGCAAGAATACGGTTCATGATAATAAAATTAGTGTGCCACTCTGAAAATCTAACTCACAACGGGTTGAGAAGGATCAATGCAGGGAATGTCGGGGTTTTGGACACTTTCAATATGAGTGTGCTAACCTTAAGAAGAAAAACAAGTCTCTGAAAGCAACCTGGGAAGACTCAGATGAGGAGGGTTGTGATGAACCTTCATCGCACACTAGCAATATGACCATCCACTCCTCAGTTAAGAAGTTCATGTATCTCACCACTTCTCATGTTCCGACCAAGTTTGAGGAAAGTTCAAAAGAAGCAGATGTATCTGAAGATGAAGCAGATCAAGATATGTGTGCTAATCCAGTACACTTACTTGCCATGGAAAAATGTGCTCAAGCATCTGAAGCTCTACAGAAGCTTCAAAATGAAGTACTTAGACTTTCAAGGGCTAACAAGGTGTTGAACGGACAAACATCCACCTCCAGTGCTGCTAAAGACTGTGAACTGGATACTGCAAAGGCTCGAACTAGAATTCTTGAGAGCAGTGTCAAACTTGCTAAGCAGGATGGACTGGAAAAGTCTCAGACCATTGAATGCTTGAGGTCTGAACTATTTTCCACTCAGAAACTACTTACGGAGCGGAACCAGGAGATCTTGAATCTGAAAACGAGGTTGATCGACTCATGAACGAACATGCCAATATGGAGAGTAAACTGAAAGCAAACTCTGCTGAGCCAAATCATACTGTCGAGGCTGTTCGGAAACTGAATAAGGGAAAAGCTGATCTGAATGAACTTCTCCTTGGGAAAACAACATGGTGATCTTACTAGAATAGGGTACACAGGTAGGTAAGACATTCCTGTGTCCTCAACTAGAATTTCAAATACAAAACATACTGGTCTTGGATTTGGTGACAAACCTAGAATTGGAGGTGTGAACCTGCATGGGAGACCTTCCAGAAACGTGTTTGATAGGTTTGTCAAAAGATTTGTAAGTAAACCTCTATCTCACAAATCTCCCTTGAAGGTTCATTCTCCTATGCAGAAATCTGTTAATAAAACTCACCATAATTTTGTTCCTATCTGTCATTACTATGGTGTAACTGGTCACATAAGACCCAAATGTTATAAAATGCAGCATGATCTTTGTACAGGTAATGTTAGGGGTTGGAATCAGTCTGGCATTTCAGTGAAGGTTTGTAACGCCCCGTTCGTTTATGAATAAATAGATTATTGTTATTACTATTATTATTATTATTATTATTATTATTATTATTATTATTATTATTATTATTATTATTATTATTATTATTATTATTATTATTATTATTATTATTATCATCATCATTATTGTTATCATTATTATTGCTATTATTCAATGAATGTCTAAATGTCATTATATGTTAAATTGTCTAATTGCCTAAATGAATTTTATGTGCCTTTTTGTAAATTTATGTAAATATTGATAACGTGGATTTTAATTATAATTGCCAATATTAATTTATGTATATTATTAAGTTTATTTTATTTTAATTATTTATGCGTCGAACCGAGCCCGTGGTATTTTCGTAAGTGTTAACCGAACTTCCGGCCTAAGGCCCGCGCCCGAGCCCAGCCCGGCCGGCCCTCTCTCTCTCTTTTCCTTATTTTGTTTTAGCTAGATCAAGGCAAGACAATCAAACCCTAATGCTATATATATGGGATTACAAACCCTTAGCTTGAGAAATAAATCTTCCGCAACCCTTTCTCTGTTCATCTCCCGCAGCACTTCATCTTCTTCCTTTCGCCTTGATCACCCCTCGACACCTTCACCTGATCCCATCTCGTCCATCATCATCGCTGCCACCATAATCGCGAGCAAGTCGCTGCACCCTGCTACCCAGCAAGCTTCGACCTCAGCAACTCCGACGGTTCACGTGAGCAGGCCCTCCATCGCCGCCGCAGGTCCCAGCCATCGACGCACAATCCGCAGTCCGGCAGCCTCGACCACCGCGGACCCCTGCTCTTCCGGCGAATCATCCTCAGTCACGAACGGCAGCTCCACCATCCCCGCCGTCCGCACAAGCTTTCCTCCTCCGTCGCAGCTCCATCGCCATCGGGACCCGTGGAGTTCCGTCGGAATACCCAACGTAGTTGTCGAGCCCCGTCGGCACTCACGTACCCGTCGTTCAGCCCCTTGTTTCGTTTATTTTTCTCGAGAACAGTACAAGGCTGAAAACCCTCTTATTTTTATGTGTGTATATGTTTAAGTATCAAGCCTTGAGGAGAATTGCATATTACGGTTGCAATATAATCGTTTTATCGCGTGTTATGTTCGTTATATATGAAAGCATGTGTATTGTGCATAAATCGTAATTAAGGCTGTGGATTATTGGAACATTTGAAGTCTTTGGTCTCATGGTGAAGGCCTTAGACGTTTTTGTTGAGTATTTGATCACTTAGGCATTTTTGAATCGGGTATTACTGCTGAATCTTTGAAAAATCAATATAAATTGTGTATTCGTCCGATTGTTGTACAATTTGGACTGTATGATCCTCATATGGTATTATATGTTGTGTAAAAATTTCAAGTCGAAATAATGTCTGTAGCTATGTCAAATGTCGATTTGAAATTCTGGGCTGAAACTTCGAAAAATCATTAAAAATCAAATTCTTGGTATTTTGCCGTGCTTTTTGGTGAGTGTTATTAATCTGATATTATATGCATGGTGTTCAAATTTCGTTGAAAAATTCGATGGATTGCTCGGTGAACTAGAAAATTCAGATTTGCATCACCTTTTTGTAAAAATTGGTTGCCCATGTTAAACTTAAGTGTTGGGTCTGAAACTTTGTGAACATATGTATTTTTGGGTCTATTTTTATGTGTAAAAATTTTAAGTCAATCGGTCGAGTGCATTTTAAAAACGGTCGGGTCCATTTTGTTCCGAGCCTTCCTTATGTTTTTTTTCCTTAACTCTTAAGTGTGTCTTTGAACCGTTTGACCTTGAATTGCGTGTTAAGTTTATGTGTGGGATTTATATGCATTTTTGGTCAAGTTTAAGTGTAGGATCTAAGTGTTCCAATATCCACAGAACTTCACGAACTACTTGGTTGAATCAAGTTCGACCAATGTATGCTTGTGATTGTTCTCTAAGGTCAAGTAGGTGTTGATCTTAGTGTATAATTGTTGTAGGTGTTTGACGAGCCGTGCTCGCTGCCTACTCCCGTTTGTGTGCCATTTTCTCCGTTGCTTTACCAGGTGGGTTTACTTATTCAAAACTTGTTATGCCATATATGTGTTTTCTTGTTGAGATGGTATGATTTTAGTATGTATGTAAATCATGTAGCCTATCGGCGTGAGCCGGTGTCGGCCGTCGGTACGGTTGTCCCCGTCGAGTTATGGTACGGTTGCCCGTGTGAGGCAAGTCTCCGTAAGACCTAATGAAAGGCCGTGTCCGTTACAGTGGCACGTACCCCCATGAGTTAGGGTAATGAATCCCCTATCCTTGGCTAATGAGAGATGTGTACACGTGGGTAATATGTTATGATGTGATGTGATTTGGAGACGTGACAAATGATTGCTTTATGTTCATACTCTAATCATACCAACTGTTATTATTATATATGTGCATAGTGGTGAGCACGCTTTTCATCTTGTGCTCATCCCCACCTGCTCTTCACCGATGCAGGTTAAGCAGGAGCTGGGTGACGAGAAGAGGCGAGTGGGTCGGTCATTTATTTATGCTTGTTATTGCTTCCGTTTGAATAATAAGGTTTCATGAGCCTTTATGATGAGATTGACTAAACTATTTTCCAGAACTTATGACTTGTGTGTTTTTGGAAAAATTTTATGGAACCCCAATGTTGGGTATTATGGTTTGATTATATATTCGTGTCGAGAATTGTGCCTCGTGATGTGTGTGGTTAATGAAAACCATTTGCGAAAACCGAGTAATGAATCCCCGTAGGCCCAGATAAGACTTGGGTTATGAAAATGTTGTTTAACACCCATTGAATCCTCAAAAATAATTTTGAAAATTTTACACTGATTTTTGGAAAGTCCGAAATTTCTTTAAAATCAAAGTGGGGTGTTAGAGTTTGGTATCAGAGCCAGTCTGCGTTTCTGTAGACTGGTTTATATGTGATTATGTGTTTAGACCTTGTAATATGACCACTCGTCTCCATCACTCCGCGCTGCTTCAGGTATGTTTTATAAGTATCAATGAAAATACTTATAATGTGAATTGTGATTTCACACGAGTAGAAATGAAACTACTTGTGATGTTTTGCACGAGTAGCAATGAAACTACTTGTGATGTTTTACATGAGTAGCAATGAAACTACTTATGAGGTTTTGCATGAGTAGCAATGAGACTACTCATGAAGTGATATATATGTTGTTTTGGGGCTTAGAAGATCTATCCACCTGTGAACTCTAGTGTTTGACATCGAACTCTAGTGATATAGAGTTAAGTTCGGACTCTAGAGATTCCTAGTTGTGAGTTCCAGTATTTTATTATTGAGATAAGTGTTGTTTATAGCATTTTCTCGCCATAAGATTCGTTCAGTGTCCTTAGAGTAGGACCATTCGTGACCCATCTCGAAAGGGAAAGGTTTAGTACCGAGTGAATCTCTAGTGTATGAGATCACTCGGGAAATTAGAACCCCAGTTGTCGAGGACCGGGAGTGTCGTTTAGATGCCGCGAATTGGTTGCTAATCGAACCCCATAGTTTAGGAGAATCTAACGCGTATCACCATCGTAACTCTTGAGAGTGGCTAAGCCTCGAGAGGGACAATGGTTGATAATTCTCGTACGTTAGATCGAGCGTAAGTCATGAAGAATGATGCATGGATGAAAGACAACGACGTCGTCCATAGGACGAGTGGATTGCTCCGACATCACGTGAATATCCTGTATGTTGGCTGCGAGGCACGCAGTTGTAAAAGGTATGAATTTAAGCCTGATGTTGTGGCTCTATATGACTTGAGATGTTAAAATTGATGTTATGAAAAGCATGCTTATATGATTGAACTTGATGATTATTAAACGACTGGGATTCTTTAAAATGTGTTATGTGGTGATCGTATGAGTTTATGTGAATTTGTGTTAAAAATCATGCTAGGGCTGACTCTCTTATATTTCATATGCGCGTACATGAGGTATATATTGTGATTACATGTGACCCCTAATGCTACGTACATGAAATTATGTTTTTGTGCTGAAAAATCGTATGAGAACTTCTCGTTATAGCCTCTGTTTGTGCTTAGATTATCGTGACTTAAAGCTGTTTTCTAGTTAAGAGTTCTTCATAAATTTTGTAGTGCTTTGAGTTAGGTTTCTGTGAGTTTTGAAATTTCATGATTCGAAGTTGAATTGAATTTATTATGAATTTTTGAAGTTGTAACTGCGAGCAGCTTTTGAAATTCCGGGCAGAATTGTGAGTCATGATGTAGGGCTATTTTTGACAATGTTAATGTGATTATGTTAAAATATGATCAACATAAAAGTTGTAAATAATTGAGTTAGCTATCTTTGAGATTTTGAACTTCAGTAGTATAATGTTTGGAGCTTCGGTTATTGTGCATACACTGAGAACCTGTCAAGCTGTATGTCTTCATTTATCCACTGCACCTATGTTTTGTATGTTTGCTGTATTATGTGCATTTAAATGATTTTATCTGCCTGAGTGTTCTTCATGAAAGTGATAGAAGCCTAAGTTAGGGATATTTTTCAAGTGGTTTCATCATGATACGATATCTATACTGAAAACTACATGCATTTTAAATCCATTACGCATGCTGGAAATTGGTGCAAGTTCATGTTTAGGTTTCCAAATTGAGTTCTGAATTTCAAAATTAGATTTTTGTCAATTTTCATGTATATGTGCTTTATGTGACTTAATTTGATTAGTATTATAATGTTAGCTGGAAACACTTGCGAGAGAGGCTTTACGCTAGACCTCGAAGTGTGGAAGCTATAGGTTATGTATGTGGATGAACTCGTTTAGGACTACCGGCACGAATAGCTACCTGAGTAAAAGCTGTCGTGACGGCCGACACTGTTAGTCGATAGAGTCAAACGAGCTAACCATTCTGTTGTTCGGCGTTGACCGCCGAGTTAGATCTTTTTCCTGGCAGTGATGCCAATGTTTGATCCCTTTTAGGAAATTGTTGTTGTCAAACCCTTGTATCCCTTTTAGGAAATTGTTGTTGTCAAACCCTTGTTCCCGTCGGAGTACTTAAGAAATTGTGAGATTCAAAAATTTAAATTTCTGGTATGTGCCTCGAACTGAGTGCCGAACCTGACTGGGTGTAGCCACGCGAAGTGGTGGCCGAGCCCGCACGCCCGTGCTGAGAGACGTGAGGCCAACTGTAGTGGCTGATCGTTGACTCGCACGAGAGCTGCCGCCGCCATCACCGAACGCCAAACTCCCCAGGTCAGTGTGTACGGCCAAACCTCGACCTTGTAGCTGGTATCCGAGTGGGTACATGCACGCGTCCCAGCGCCCCGCATATGCAGCGCCAGCGTGTGTGCCACCTCTCGGGTGACAGTGCATTAAACCCAGTCCGACCCTGTCCTTTTAGGGTCTTTGAACCAGATCTTGGTCAAAGTGTACGTTGTTTTTCGAGTCGTTGTGTGAATGCCCTAATCAACAATCCCCGGTGTATGAGGTTTGTCGATTAGTTTCCCACGCCACATGCGAGGTTTTCTCGAGATGGCGAGATAGTAGTTTCCGTAGTAATGTGAGGGCGGAGCCTTGAGTCTCGACTGGAGACCGACTCCGCGAGAGGAAATCTCTATTAAGTATCTTGTCATTACTCCCGAAGCCGCATACGAGGTGTTACTCGTGTCGGCAATGGATGAGGCCTTGTCATCGGTATAAACAGAACCATGTGTTCTGAATGTACCAGATTTGAGTATAAGTGTCGATTGTCTGTCCTATCCTGGTTTCTCGACCAAGTCAATAGCTTAGCCTGATGGTTGACTCTACCACCGGGACTTGCGAGGGTGCATGACACGTTCTAGCCTCGTGTCGGAGGAAAGGTGTGTGTGATCCCGAGGTATGTGTGAATTGACGAGCTGCGTGATAGGCAGAATCCTACCTGTATGGAGGTATCGGTGACCTGTTGAGACCGATGGTCCATCAGGGAAAGACCGGAAGGGGTACTCGTCAAAGTCCAGTAGTGGTAATCGAGTCGAGGGCGAGTCGACTTGGGAGAGAGAAACCGAGATTCGGGAGGGAGTACCGAACACCTTGTGTTGATATTCCCCTTGTATTCTGGTAGTTTTATTTTCGAATTCCGAGGACGGAATTCTTTGTAAGGTGGGTAGACTATAACGCCCCGTTCGTTTATGAATAAATGGATTATTGTTATTATTATTATTATTATTATTATTATTATTATTATTATTATTATTATTGTTATTATTATTATTATTATTATTATTATTATTATTATTATTATTATTATTATTATTATTATTATTATTATTATTATTATTATTATTATTGCTATTATTAAACGAATGTCTAAATGTCATTATATGTTAAATTGTCTAATTGCCTAAATGAATTTTATGTGCTTTTTGTAAATTTATGTAAATATTGATAACGTGGATTTTAATTATAATTGCCAATATTAATTTATGTATATTATTAAGTTTATTTTATTTTAATTATTTATGCGTCGAACCGAGCCCGTGGTATTTTCATAAGTGTTAACCGAACTTCCAGCCGAAGGCCCGCGCCCGAGCCCAGCCCGGCCGGCCCTCTCTCTCTCTCTTTTCCTTATTTTGTTTTAGCTAGATTAAGGCAAGACAATCAAACCCTAATGCTATATATATGGGATTAGAAACCCTTAGCTTGAGGAATAAATCTTCCGCAGCCCTTTCTCTGTTCATCTCCCGCAGCACTTCATCTTCTTCCTCTCGCCTTGATCACCCCTCGACACCTTCATCTGATCCGATCTCGTCCATCATCATCGCTGCCACCATAATCGCGAGCAAGTCGCTGCAACCTGCTACCCGGCAAGCTTCGACCTCAGCAACTCCGACGGTTCACGTGAGCAGGCCCTCCATCGCCGCCGCAGGTCCCAGCCATCGACGCACAGTCTGCAGTCTGGCAGCCTCGACCACCGCGGACCCCTGCTCTTCCGGCGAATCGTCCTCAGTCACGAACGACAGCTCCACCATCCCCACCGTCCGCGCAAGCTTTCCTCCTCCGTCGCAGCTCCATCGCCGTCGGGACCCGTGGAGTTCCGTCGGAATACCCAACGTAGTTGTCGAGCCCCGTCGGCACTCACGTACCCGTCGTTCAGCCCCTTGTTTCGTTTATTTTTCTCGAGAACGGTACAAGGCTGAAAACCCTTTTATTTTTATGTGTGTATATGTTTAAGTATCAAGCCTTGAGGAGAATTGCATATTAGGGTTTGCAATATAATCGTTTTATCGCGTGTTATGTTCGTTATATATGAAAGCATGTGTATTGAGCATAAATCGTGATTAAGGCTGTGGATTATTGGAACATTTGAAGTCTTTGGTCTCATGGTGAAGGCCTTAGACGTTTTTGTTGAGTATTTGATCACTTAGGCATTTTTGAATCGGGTATTGCTGCTGAATCTTTGAAAAATCATTATAAATTGTGTATTCGTCCGATTGTTGTACAATTTGGACTGTATGATCCTCATATGGTATTATATGTTGTGTAAAAATTTCAAGTCGAAATAATGTCTGTAGCTATGTCAAATGTCGATTTGAAATTCTGGGCTGAAACTTCGAAAAATCATTAAAAATCAAATTCTTGGTATTTTGCCGTCCTTTTTGGTGAGTGTTATTAATCTGATATTATATGCATGGTGTCCGAATTTCGTTGAAAAATTCGATGGATTGCTCGGTGAACTAGAAAATTCAGATTTGCATCGCCTTTTTGTAAAAATTGGTTGCCCATGTTAAACTTAAGTGTTGGGTCTGAAACTTTGTGAAAATATGTATTTTTGGGTCTATTTTGATGTGTAAAAATTTTAAGTCAATCGGTTGAGTGCATTTTAAAAACGGTCGGGTCCATTTTGTTCCGAGCCTTCCTTATGTTTTTTTTTTCCTTAACTCTTAAGTGTGTCTTTGAACCGTTTGACCTTGAATTGCATGTTAAGTTTATGTGTGGGATTTATATGCATTTTTGGTCAAGTTTAAGTGTAGGATCCAAGTGTTCCAATATCCACAGAACTTCACGAACTACTTGGTTGAATCAAGTTCGACCAATGTATGCTTGTGATTGTTCTCTAAGGTCAAGTAGGTGTTGATCTTAGTGTATAATAGTTGTAGGTGTTTGACGAGCCGTGCTCGCTGCTTACTCCCGTTTGTGTGCCATTTTCTCCGCTGCTTTACCAGGTGGGTTTACTTATTCAAAACTTGTTATGCCATATATGTGTTTTCTTGTTGAGATGGTATGATTTTAGTATGTATGTAAATCATGTAGCCTATCAGCGTGAGCCGGTGTCGGCCGTCGGTACGGTTGTCCCCGTCGAGTTACGGTGCGGTTGCCCGTGCGAGGCAAGTCTCCGTAAGACCTAATGAAAGGCCGTGTCCGTTACAGTGGCACGTACCTCCATGAGTTAGGGTAATGAATCCCCTATCCTTGGCTAATGAGAGATGTGTACACGTGGGTAATATGTTATGATGTGATGTGATTTGGAGACGTGATAAATGATTGCTTTATGTTCATAATCTAACCATACCAACTGTTATTATTATATATGTGCATAGTGGTGAGCACGCTTTTCATCTTGTGCTCATCCCCACCTGCTCTTCACTGATGCAGGTTAAGCAGGAGCTGGGTGACGAGAAGAGGCGAGTGGGTCGGTCATTTATTTATGCTTGTTATTGTTTCCGTTTGAATAATAAGGTTTCATGAGCCTTTATGATGAGATTGACTAAACTATTTTCCAGAACTTATGACTTGTGTGTTTTTGGAAAAATTTTATGGAACCCCAATGTTGGGTATTATGGTTTGATTATATATTCGTGTCGAGAATTGTGCCTCGTGATGTGTGTGGTTAATGAAAACCATTTGCGAAAACCGGGTAATGAATCCCCGTATGCCCAGATAAGACTTGGGTTATGAAAATGTTGTTTAACACCCATTGAATCCTCAAAAATAATTTTGAAAATTTTACACTGATTTTTGAAAAGTCCGAAATTTCTTTAAAATCAAAGTGGGGTGTTACAAGGTTCATGCATGAACCCTCCAAAATAACCGTGCCAAAACTCATCAAGTGTAAGTTGCTAAGAAATCCTTCAACTGTTTTGCCTCTGTTCTGTCTCTCAGGACTTCCTTGAAAGGTAAATGGTATCTGGAAAGCGGCTGCTCTAGACACATGACTGGGAACCTTCTTACTTGATGAACATTCAGCCCGGTTCAAATGGGGAAGTCACGTTCGGTGACGGTGTGAGCAATAAGGTTATTGGAACATGTTGTTTAAATTTGGGTGGAATACCTAAATTAACTGATGTGTTACTTGTTGATGAACTAAAGGCAAATCTTTTGAGTGTGAGTCAACTCTGTGATCAAGGTCTTAGTGTCAGTTTCTCATGTGATAAGTGTTATGTGAAAGACAGTGAAGGTTCTTGTGTGCTTACAGGTTCTCGTTCATCGGATAACTGTTATCTTGTTGATATTAATGAAAAATGCCTTTTCTCAAATGTGAGCGAACCTGAAATCTGGCATCAACAGGGCATATTGGATACT
The DNA here is from genome assembly GCA_902706635.1 of Striga hermonthica. Classification (NCBI taxonomy): domain Eukaryota; kingdom Viridiplantae; phylum Streptophyta; class Magnoliopsida; order Lamiales; family Orobanchaceae; genus Striga; species Striga hermonthica. The sequence goes on along the minus strand of CACSLK010014298.1, from coordinate 41,419 downwards.
ATCACCTTGTCAAATTGACCAATGCAGGTGTAGTCAGGGGTGTTCCAAAGATTGCTATGAAGGACCAGCCAATTTGTGAACCGTGTCAACTAGGTAAGCAAACGAGGACATCCCATAAGTCACTGAACCATATTGCTTCTAAACAGATCCTATAGCTTCTTCACACGGATCTCATGGGTCCCATTCAGGTAGAAAGCTATCAAGGTAAAAAGTATATTTTCGTGTGCATTGATGATTTCTCACGATATACTTGGGTTGATTTTTTGCGTGACAAGTCTGACACTTTCTCTGCCTTTAAGTCACTTTGTTTGAAGGTTCAAACCGAAAAGGGCTTTCCCATAATAAGTATTCGAAGTGATCATGAAAGAGAATTTGAAAATTCTGAGTTTGCGGAATTTTGTGATACTCTGGGTATTAGTCACGAGTTCTCAGCTCCTAAAACTCCACAGCAAATGGAGTTGTTGAAAGGAAGAATCGTACTCTCCAAGAAATGGCCAGAGTCATGTTGAACACCAAAAACATCTCCTCTTGATGGTGGGCTGAGGCTATCAATATAGCATGCTACCTCGTGAATCAAGTGTACCTTCGTCGAGGTATTGGTCTGACTTCGTTTGAAATCTGGAAAGGTAAGAGTCCTAACCTTAGTCACTTGCATATTTTTGGGTGTAAATGTTTTATCTATAATGATCGAGTACAACTTGGGAAGTTCGATGCAAAATATGATATTGGATTCTTTCTTTGTTACTCCAACAATAGTCGAGTGTATCGTGTTTACAACACAAGAACCTCCACTGTAATTGAGTCCATAAACGTGATCTTTGATGAAAAAAATTCTCAAGTTAGTTCTTCTACATCTTTTAATCAGTTTGAAACTGTTGAGGCATTGCAGGATACTCATGGCGTTAAGAGTTCTACGGACAAAGAGATAGCTGAACCTTCAGTTAGGGATGGTGAAACACCAACTAACTACATTGTCCCTGCTACTCAAGAGGGTTCTGTGCTACCTAGGCATGATCCTCCCTTAAGGGTTCAGAAAGACCATCCCGTCGAGCAAGTCATTGGTGACATAAACGAGAGAGTAACCAGAAACTCGAAGACGTCAGTCAAAGAACTTATGGGTGTTTATCACTATGCCTGCTATACTTCATTGATTGAACCTAAAAATGCTAAAGAATCTCTAAAAGACGAGTGCTGGATCTTAGCCATGCAGGAGGAACTGGAGCAATTCACTAGAAACGATGTCTAAGATTTAGTCCTCGAACCTTCATCTGGGAATGTTATCAGAACCAAGTGGATCTTCAAGAACAAAACTGATGAGTGAGGGAATGTGACACATAACAAGGCGAGACTAGTTGCTCAAGGCTACACTCAGACTCAAGGGATTGATTTTGATGAAACCTTTGCCCCCGTTGCTAGACTTGAATCTGTACGCATATTTCTTTCTATTGCTTGTCTAATGAAGTTCATTGTTTATCAGATGGACGTGAAGTCTGCCTTTCTGAACGAGATATTACATGAAGAGGTATACGTTAAGCAGCTAGAAGGGTTCAAAGATCCCAAGAATCCGAATCATGTCTACAGACTTAAGAAAGCATTGTACGGATTAAAGCAAGTGCCTCGTGCGTGGTATGAACGCCTTACCATGTACCTTCTGGAAAAGAGTTTCAAAAGAGGAGAAGTAGATCAGACATTCTTTGCTCTTCGAACGAGTGAGGACCTATTGGCTGTTCAAATATATGTCGACGACATTATCTTTGGATCAACATCCAAGAAGCTGGTCAATCACTTTGTTAAACTTATGTCGTCTGAATTTGAGATGAGTCTCGCCGGTGAACTTTCGTACTTTCTTGGACTTCAGGTAAAGCAAGGTAAAGATGGTATTTTCTTGCATCAGGGTAAGTATGCAAAAAACCTTGTTGAAAAGTTTGGTCTTGAAAATGCTAAATGTCCTCAAACTCCCATGGGCACTCATGTAAAAGTGTCCAAAGATGATGAAGGTACATCTGTTGATCAAACTCTATACAGAAGTATGATTGGTAGTCTTTTATACCTCACTGCTAGTAGACCTGACATTTGCTTTAGTGTTTGATTGTGTGTCAGGTATCAGGCTGCCCCAAGGAATCACATATGAAAGCAGTCAAGCATATCATAAAGTACATTGGAGGTACAACAGAGTATGGTCTATTCTACTCTGCGGATACGAACTTACATCTTACAAGTTATTGTGATGCTGACTGGGCTGGAAATCTTGATGATCGAAAATCACCTCTGATGGGTGTTTTTACATAGGATCAAACTTGGTATCTTGGTTCTGCAAGAAACAAAACTGCATCTCCCTTTCTACTGCTGAAGCCGAGTACATTGCCGCTGGAAGCTGCTGCTCACAGTTGGTATGGATGAAACAGATTTTATCTGAGTATGGTATGAATGTTCATTCGGCTCAACTTTTCTGTGACAACACTAGTGCTATAAATAATTCAAAAAATCCTATCCAACATTCTCGTACCAAGCATATTGACATTCGTTATCATTTTATTCGTAATTTGGTAGAAGATGGGATTATTGTGTTGGATCATGTACCTACAGATGATCAGCTTGCTGATATTTTCACTAAAGCTCTTGGTTCGAAACGATTTTTGTCCCTGTGAAAATCTTTAGGAATGTGTGCTATATAATTTATGTGCATTGTGTCAGTTGCATTTCTATAAATATATATGTATATCGTGTCTATTGCATATAGGATCTTTTCTGCATTTTAGGCATTTTAGTATGTAGGTTCATCCCTGGAATTCTTCTCTGATTGTTTATTGTTGAGTTTGTTGATTGGTGATCTATGAATTCTAACTGGTCAGTTTGTAAGAGCTCGTCATGATGACCATTTTAATATACTTGTAAGAGCTGCTCTCGTGAAAATAGGCATCGGGCAACTATCACATGAGGTGTTTCCTTGATCACATGTGAAACGAGTTACGTGCTTAACAATAATCGAGGTGTGATAGCTACAGGTAAACATTCTAAGATTGAACGTTCTCTGGTGAAATAAGGCTGGCCATCCTGATATCTTCTCAGCTTGTTAAAAATTAAAACTTTTTGCGGGATGATTCACACCTCAAGTAATGGGCTTGACATTGGCGTATAGTTGATGTTAGTAAGTGAATTGGTGTGGAAGTTCATAGAACGTAGTAAGTTCATCATAAGTATTGGGGCTGAATTGCGAACGAAAATTTCGTTTTTTGCTAAGAGAAAGTGATGAACGAACTTATATTAATTCCGTGTTGTATAAAAGTGGGAGTAATAAGGGCTGAGTTGTGCACGAATAGAATTTATTTTTCTCATCATCTTGTTAGTGTCGAGCTCGTCTCAAATTGATTTGGGAAGATTTGTGGGTCAATCAATTAATGGATTTTTTCAATATTGCGTGAAAAGAAAATTCTAGGGTATTGCGTGTTAAATATTTTTTTAGGCATGTGCATCCAGTTTTTCTCATTGCACATATTATTTCGATATTGAGCCTAAAATTATTTTTGGTACATGAATTGGATGATATTTTCGTCTGAAACTTCATTCGATATATATGGTAGTTGTGTTAAATAATTTTGGTAAGTAATCTATTTGGATGGAACAGTTTCTGAGCTTTAAGTGTCGAGCGGTTTTCATTTATTTGAAATTCAAAATTTTGAGCTGAACTATCTTATCACATAGCTCGATAACCGAAATCTCAGTTCCCTACATCACCTTGCCACGTTTTATGTCTATATTCTAAAATCAATGGTTTATTTTTCCTCTCCAAAATATTCTAACATTCCGTACTTGTGAGAAATCGATTTTGGTTATCATGCCAAAATCCAAACAGGGAACCGTGAAGCCCAAGAAAAATGTTCCTCAACCATATCGGCGCTCAACTCGTCAAAGCCAGAGCACAGAATTTCCACAGGATTCGACTCCTTCAACCATGGCAACCGAAAATACTCAACCATCTGATCCAGTCGCGCCTAGGGTTTCACCAAGTCCTAAAAAATCCTCTACAACAAAAGGCTATAAACCTGAAGGTGGCAATACCAGTGAGAAAGGAGAAAAGGATTCTCCCTCCGCCATCAAATCTCCAAAGAAGTGCAAGAAGATTCCAGCACCCTCTAGAGCTAAACCCAAAAAGGCGAAGAAAGTCGTTTATATTCCTGAACGTCCTACTGGCACTCCTTCTGTCATGAAATCAGGAGGAGAATCGTCTCCAAATTCTGATGGTGATTCTGCTGAGAAAGAAATCGATGGTTATGCTGGTGAACCTGAAAAGTACGACAACCAAGTTGCGATTGCCAAGGGGAGTTCCCCTGATGCTGAACAGAAAACCATCGATGATGTTGAAGGTGACGGTTCAGATACTCCACTTGATATTGGTAATGCTTTCTCCCACAAATATTACTCTCCTATGTCTGAAACTCGATTCTCCGATATATTTTCTCAAATAAAATTTCATCCTGAGAGGACGATTGTGAGTGAGCACTTTGAACAACTTGGCTTACTTGAGTTGCTGAAAAAGGTTGGTCTTGAAGGTTCTGTGACATCTGTGGGTAAATATTGTCCTCAACTTGTTGCTAAATTCTATTCGAATCTGACCACTTCTGTTTCTGACCCCAGATCCATGAAGTTTCATAAGGTTTTTGTTCGGAAGAGTATCGTTGTGTTTTCTCCATCTGTAATTAACTTTGTGCTTGGTACGGCTGAAAGTTCCACTCTCTCTCCACTCTCTGATGATCTGGATGAAGTTGCCCACACTCTGACTAGTGGGTCATTGAATAAGTGGCTTGCTCCAGGACTGTTTGTCAAGAGTCTCACTCCTCCTGTGAATGCACTACAGAAAATTGGAGCATCGAACTGGACACCAACTTCGCACAAACAGTTTGTAACTCCTGCTCAGGATTGTATTATATACCGCATTCTCAATGGTGTTCCTTTTGATGTTGGTTCGGTAATTTTTGATGTCGTGGTGTGATTTGCGGAAATTTCCAAGCCCCACACATTGCTACTTTATCCGTCTACCATTTGTGCTATTCTTTTCAAAGCTGGTGTCAAAATGGATCCACGTGTGGGTGATACCTTCTCACCTGTTCTCAAGCCCTTTGCCCTTGCGGGAGTTAAGTCCACACCTCCACGCCCATCTCTTGTCAAAGCTTCTGATGTTTCCTCTCATCTGTGTGGGTTCTTGAATCAACAAGTGGTTGTTCTGTCTGGGATTGAAAAGAAACTAGCCGATTAACGAAGGTACTATAAGGAGGTGCTCGGTGCGTTAAGGTCACAGGCCCCTTTGGTGTCTAAATCGAAAAAGGGGAAGAAGATTGTTACTGCTGGAAAGAAGAAGGTACCTGCTAAGTGGGAGAAGGTACCTGCTAAGGGGGAGAAGATTGATGCTGGAAAGAAGAAGGTACCTGCTGCTGAAATCCCAAAAGGAAAAGAGAAGATTGATGCTGTTATCAAAGCCAAGGGAAAGGAAAAGGCTGCTGAAGAAGATGAAGGTTCCGGAGAAGAAGAAGAGGAAGTGGCTGGTTCTGATGCTGAGAAGGAGGAAGAGGAGGACGACGAAGAAGAGTCCGAGGAGAAAACTGAAGAAGGTTCAGGGAACGAGTTTGAAGAGGAAGAATCGGCTTAGCCATTCTTCAGCAGGATATTTGTTTATGTTTTGTTAAAAACTCTTTTTTATGTGGTTGTTTGGAAACTCTTTCCTTTATGTCTTACTATCTTGCGTTTTATGAACCTTTGTGAGATATTCTGTGAACTACTGTGCTATTATTCAGGTATTTGAAGTTCTTCCTAAGAACAATACGTGTGATATTAGTACTCTTAGAAAGTTGTGTATTCTGCAGTATTTGTATTTGTTTCGTCTTTGCAGGTTCATGGTTTTCGATTTATCTGCCAAAGGGGGAGATTGTAAGTGCTAAAGATTGGCAATAAATCGATGAACCTTCGGGATTCTCAGCAGTCAGGAAACCGCGAGTTTAATTAAGGGAAGTTAGATAATAGTTGAATTAAATTAATGTTATATTATATATTAAATATCTAATAGCGTATGGTTATATTGGGCAGGTCAATAAAATCAAGGATGGGATTCAACTTCCTTAAATACGTGAAAGAGAGATCGCCGACTCCAAGAGTAATGACCTACCATATATAAATTTGACTTGGTTGAAAAGAAAGGAGGGGACTTACCATTCTGAAGCGAGAGGATAAAAGGAGCTTGATTCAGATCCCTTTGGTTTATCGATTTCAATTTTCATTGTTTATATCTTCTTTTGTTTAGAGAGTGTTTTGAGCGGAGTGAGTATTTTTTTATATACACTTTATTCTGAGAGTTGGTAACAGAATGTTTGGAGGTTCATTCTGATTTAGTTTGAGGGATTCAAACTAGAAAATCCACAAGGGAGTTGTGGTTAGATAAGTAGTTCTGTGAATCATTATTCAAGTATAGTGTAGAGGGAGTCTATACTGTAAATCCTTGGATGATGTATGAGTTGTTCACATTAATGAAAGAGATCTGAAGGGAGAGTGGGAGGCTCTCCTGAAGTTTCAATTATTAGTGAAAACTGCTTCCGCAATTGTTTGAATCTTCATTACTTTTTGTTTGTTCTATTTACGTGCAACTCTGGATACTTGGTGTTCAAGTATCAGATTTCAGAAGCCTAGGTTGAATCCAAAGTACAATCAAACCCAAATAAAAAAGAAAACAAACCTTGGAGTGTCACTCTCCAACATCAATCCATGATGAAGATTCCAGTGTTTTTTGGTAAAAAACTGATAAAATCGAGTCTGGAGGTGTTTTTATATGGTTGGGAACGAGTCCCAATGAATGTTGTTTGAAAGATCGAGCAAAATCAATAGTTATATGAATCTCGTCGCGCATGTACTAGCGCCGCTAAGGTCTAGGCTGCGCGACTTCATGTTTTAGGCTCGTTTGAGCTCGTCCGAACTCGAAATTGAGTTTTTTTTTTTCACTTGTCGCTAACGAACCCTTCTAGTTAATATGCTTGCAAAACCATCTTTCTCTTGAGATCCTACCCTCCCGAAGCTTCCGACCTACACACCAAAAATAAGACGATAAATGGAGAAAACCAAAAAACGAACGAAAAAACACAGGAAGACTCAAAATGAAATAAAACATGCAGTAAACTACAAAAGCAACTAAAAACCAAATAAACAACCTAAAACAGGGGAAAATAAAAGAAAAATAACAACAAAAAATGCAATAAAAATGGGACAAATCTTTTGTCCGTCTGAACAAAAAGAAAATGAAACAGTCACGAGCATGGATACAGTTTCAAATAAAAAGAGTCGCAAAATGCTTAACTCAACCGGGTCGAATTCCAACGACCGTCAGGCCATATGCCTGAAATATTGACTTGGCCATGAAATGACGAACTCTGAACATATAGATTACAAGATAAGCCTCACTCGTTTTCTTACATGTATATGTGATTGGTACGCTCAGAATTGGTCGATATTCAAGTTTCAACATATGCTTGACAATTATTTAAATTACTTGAAAACAATCATAACTCAAGAGTTGCGAATCAAGAGGACTTCACGGGTTGTAATGTGGGCTTAAGGTAAAAGGTAAGGATAGATATTGGACAAGAAACTCAAATAAACAATCAAAATTTTCGAGTAGTAGACTACTCAAATGTTCGCTACTCATCCAAACCAACGAGATAGCCCACATACCGTTCACCAAACTACTTCACAAACAATCCCTAATTGCTCTAATCGAATTGCAACATCACTTGACCCATTTTCTCTTTTTTTTTTATTTATTAATTTATTTTTTATTAGGAGAGTAACTTTTTCTGAACATGATCGAATCAAAAGGACAACATTCTATAGGTGTGAACATTGGGAGTTTTGTGGTTTTCTTGGCAGGAACGAGTTCGAGAGCTCGAGCAGGGAAGTCAGATGAACTTGAAAGATCAAGGTTCTGGGTTGAGCATGAGCGAGCGGCTCGCATTGGAATGCTTACTCTACTCGATTCATCTTCGGTTTGCACACCTTTTTCTCTTTTTTTATTTTTGAGTTGTTTTCCCTTCTGCCTTTTTTTTTGGTTTCGTGGTCTTGTGTTAGCTGCTAGTATTGGTTCATGATATGAAATTGCTATGTCTTGATTTTGGATTTTGCATGCTTATGTGGTTGACCGGTCTAGTGTAGGTTTTGTGTGCTCTGTGAGTATGGACTTTGGAAATTTCAAGATCAGTTAAGACTTGTGTGATGAATTCGATGAGTTGTGATGTTGGTTATATACGGCATAGCGTGATGAAATTCTTGTTCGATTACTTTGATTGAGATTCATATATTTACCTAGTGAGGTTTGTGTAACGGCCCACTTTGGTTTTAAAGAAATTCCGGACTTCCAAAAAAATTAAGATAAAATTTTTGAAATTCATTTTTCAAAATCAACTTTAACATGGAAATTATCATAGTTCAAGTCATATCTGAAGTCACGGTGATTCCTTACCCGATTTTTCACATGGATTCATTATCCCGAAACAAATCAATCAACATGATATTCAGCATAACACACCAGCATGAACTCAAATTCAACATGATATTTAAGAAGCACAAAAACATGAATATCCAACATGTCTCAATAAGAAACGTACCCACTCATCGGGTTCAAAAACCAATCCACAAGTTTAACCTTTCAAAACCCAAGTTTGAAAGCAAAACCACATGTCTGAAAAACCACATAAACATGTTCATTATTATCAGACCAGCATGTTCATAACTAAATGCGGAAGCAAATAACATAAATAATTGACCAGCCCACTCGTCCTCTCCTCGTCATGCTCGCCACCTGCTCAACCTGAAATGGGGGGGACATGGGAGTTCGGTTGCTCGGCGACTATCCTTTCGTGAAGAGTCGGTCCCACGACCAAGGCGGTCAATGTACCACCGGCCGGCGATGACGACTCTAAAGCCTCTAACTATAGCCGCTCGAACTCCTGACTAAGCATCTCTTGATCAGTGAAAAGACACGACAGCTGACCATGACCCTTCTAACTAAGAGTGTCGGCAACCACATTATCTTTCCCGGGTTGGTAGCTAATAGTGCAATCATAGTCCTTGACCAGCTCCAACCACCTTCTTTGCCGCACGTTGAGCTCCTTTTGAGTAAAGATATACTTCAAGCTCTTATGATCTGTAAATATCTCACACTTTCCTCTGTAAAAGTAGTGCCGCCAAATCTTTAAGGCGTGGACTACTGCAGCCAACTCGAGGTAATGAGTAGGGTAATTCTGCTCGTGACTCTTCAGCTGCCTCGAAGCAAATGCCAGTACTCTCTCATGCTTCATCAGAACACAACCCAAACCCATCTTCAAAGCATCATTATAGATCATGAACTCGAAAGTCGGGTCAGGGATAGACAAAACGGGTGCGGTGGTCATTCTCCTCTTTAACTTTTCGAAACTAGCCTCGCATTGCTGGCTCCAAACCAACTTAGCCTCTTTCTTCATGAGGTTGGTTAGTGGTTTGGGCTATCTTCGAGAAGCCCTCGATGAATCTACTGTAGTATTCTGCTAACCCTAGGAAACTACGAATATCACTAGCATTTCTTGGCGTCTCCCACTTGCTCATAGCCTCTATCTTGCCAGGATCCATCATAATGCCTCTAGCTGTCACAATATGGCCAAGGAAGGCCACACGGTCGAGCCAAAACACGCACTTTGAGAACTTAGCATAATGCTTCTTGCAACAAAGAGTCTCGAGCACAATCTTCAAATGCTCCGTATGCTGATCGATGTCCCCAGAATATACCAGAATGTCGTCGATGAACATAATGACAAACTGGTTTAGATACAGATAGAAAATCCTATTCATAAGGTCCATGAACACCGCCGAAGCATTGCTCAACCCGAACGTCATCACTACAAACTCATAGTGCCCGTACCTGGTTCGGAATGCTGTCTTAGAAATATTGGACTCTCTAACCTTTAACTGATGGTAGGCAGACCTAATATCGAGCTTAGAGTAAACGCTGGCTCCCATCAGCTGGTCAAAGAGGTCCTTGATACAGGGAAGAGGGTATTTGTTCTTAACGATGAGGTTGTTCAGTTAACAGTAGTCAATGCATATTCGCATTGATCCATCTTTCTTCTTGACGAAAAGAACAGGCGCTCCCCATGGAGATACACTCGACCGGAGAAAGCCAAGATTAAGCAACTCCTGATTTGGGACTTGAGCTCTTGCATCTCCTTTGGCGCCATGCAATAGGATGCCTTAGACACGGGATCAGCTCCGGGTACTAAGTCGATAGTGAACTCGACCTGGCGATTCGGCGGTCCACCTGGCAACTGCTCCGAAAACACATCGAGGTACTTGCACACAATCGAGACCCTCTCCGGAGTTTTCTCGGTATCATCATTCACCATAATCACCAAGTAGCCTTGAACGCTACCCTTAGAAAGACTCTTCATAGCTTTGAGGGAAGCGATGACTCGAGGCACAGTCCTCGATTTCACCCCATAGAATAAGTTAGGCTAATCGTCGGAATAAAGAGTTACTTCTTGCTTCTGACATCGGATATTGGCTCGATAACGGGTGAGCCAGTCCAAGCCAATGATCACATCAAAGTTGCGCATTTCAATTTCATAAGTATCGGCCTTCAAGTCTCGCCCACCAATGTTGACTTGCAGACCACGGATCATAGAATCAGAGACAATAATTTTTCCGGAAGCTAAGCTAACGTCGAGAGGGTCAACATGACATACATCACTAATTGACAGAGCCTCCAAACAAGGAGAAGATATAAAGGATGTTGGGTTCTGTTAGGAACGTCAAACAACATGCACAGTATTGAACTTTATCGAAATAAATCCTAACGCAGC
>CACSLK010014298.1:15767-26960 GCA_902706635.1 Striga hermonthica | reverse complement strand
AGACCCAAACCCGATCCTCATGCGGCTGAGACGAGTCGTTGTTGACCGGAAATGGACTCTTCAGACCCGAGCAGGAACATCCCGACTGAAGCAAGCCGAACCTTATCGGTTCTGAGATTCAAGAGCCGGAAACTTACAGCCGAGGGCCACCGGGCTGCAGTGAACTGGGCCCGTCTTTCCCAGAAACCAGAGCCGATATCTTATGGCCGAGACCCGAATCTTTTTCTATATTTTTATTCCCCACAGAGAGGTATTATGGCTTACCTTTGGGTTATTTCGAACTGAAATATTTCTTAAGGTTTAATATCTGAATCAGGTGATATTTGCATGTCACGGTACTGTTGGAACTTCTTTGAAATGAAAATTGAGTGCCACATAATTGATTATTCTATTTGAATCTGGATAGATATTTCATGCCTTAATTGTTGGTGCAGGTTTTAATTGTTTACCTGATGTGTTAAACAACCATGTTTATGCTATATTAAATCAAATGGTTGTTTTATGGAACCATAATGCTATAACAAACAAAAAAAAAACAAAAAAAAAATAGTTACTGTAACTGGTGCATTTCATTCTTGATTTATATAATGGAATTATGAAATAGATTATTATATGAGGGTGTTTGAAAAGTTTGTTTAACCGTAGTTTATTGGGAATAATTTTGGTGATATTTGTTGGGTGTTTATTTGTGTAATTGGTGAAATTCGGATCTTGTTAAATTGTGTTAATGCGGGTATAAATTTATGTTTGGTAAAGCTGGGATCTTGTGAATTACGGCAAATTGGTGTGTTAATTGGTGATTAGTGGACTTCGAGGCTTGTTTGTGCTATTTACGTTAATTTGGCGAAAGCTACATGAGAACTCATTTGGTTTCTTGGACTTAACCTCGTCTAGTCTCATATTTTTGTAGTGGTTGTGTTGCTTTGAGCCATTGAAATTCTTGTCTTAAAAACCCTTAATAATAATGGTTAATCCCTAATTTGTAGATTAAGAGGAGTCGAGTACTTGCCCTTGTTTATGCGTGCATTCACCATCTTCCTCTGCAGTACCATGTGGGTTTTATTTAAAATTGATATGCCGTAAATGTTATTAATGATTGTTTGTGGTATGATCAAAGTATGCATGTGAACCATGTAGCCTTCGATGTGAGCCATGTCGGCTGTTGAACAGTTATCCCCGTAGCTATGGAACGTACCCGATGGGTAGTCTCCTTTATTTATGTACTATGGGAGCCGTAAGACCCGGGGCATGGGCCCGTGACTGGTGATCCTCGTTTGTAAGACCAAGGCGTAGGTCTTGGCCGACGGGGGTGGATTACTCCTATTGGCTGGGCATCGTTGTAAGACCTAGGCATAGGTCTTAGCGTTCGAATCGGGTATCAGCAGTATGTTGGTTTCTATTAGGAACGTCGACAATGTGCACATTCAAATCTATTGAATAATAAATCCTAACGCAGCGGAATCTATAGTTAGGATTAGGACTTACAGTTTTAAAATTTTTGCCGACTCTGAGACGTTTCTGATTTCCGTTGATGGAGATCGTCTGAACACCAAAGTCTAATGGGCGGCTAGACTTGGCCTTTCTCGATTCTAATCGAGTCACCATGGTGCTTCGGTCGTTCATCAAGCTCATCGGATCGTCTCGGACCTTCGATAAGTGAATCGGACTCCTCGGACCACTCGGGAATCGCCTTGGACACGAATCGCAGCTGCTGGACCTGCTAGACCGCTCCTGGACTGGGTCTGGGCTCGCTGGTCGCAATCTGGAGTGGTCTGGGCCGCCTGGAGATGCGCTGGGCTCGAGCTGGAGTTGCTGGGCTCACTTAGACGCTTCTAGGCGGATCTTGCTTGCTGGGCCGCGCGCATGAAGGACTTTGGGCCGCGGAGATGCTCACTTGGGCCGAGGGGACACGCTGCCAAGTTGGGCTACTTCGTGGGCTAGGATCGGGACTACACGCGGGCTGGACTCAGAGGGAAGCGCGGGCCGCGCGCGGGCCGTATGCGGGCCAGAAAGCCCGCGCGCCTGGAACCAAAAAAAAATTTCTCCTATTAACGCAAGGAGAAGGGATCGAACACGCGACCTCGCACGGAGAAGACATCGCCGTACACCATCGTGCTACACACCGTGTTGCGTCAATTAGATCTGGACGATGGATAAAGAACCTGACCGCGACGCTGGAACATGGGAGCGAACAGAATGGCTGGGAAGACTTGGGCGCGAAGTGTATGCGTAAATTGAGCTCGTGCGTGGACAAATAGCTGGGAAAAATTCCAGTGAATTGAACGTATGTATATATTCAACTGGACCCGAATCAACAACCTTTGAATCTTCTATTGTATGACCTTTACACGATATCTAATAAATCTTGGTGGAGCGATTTATTAGATTTCCCAAAACCTCTTGATCATCTTCTTCTAAGACCATACGGTGCTAACCGAATTTTCTTTCGAAGAAGAATCTCTGTTTTTCTTTCTCGCTTGAAGAGGCTGAATTTCTCCAGCCCTTCGGGGAGAAAAACGTGTAAAGCTATGCCAAGAGGTTAGGGGACCTAGTGTATTTATAGGCTGCAATAGGGACCTAAAGAAGGTGCTAAATATGGGCGTATTCCTTAAGGTTTAGGAATCCTAAATCTACTCCAATACTAATTCAATGTAGAAAATAAATCTCCTACTAATCTAACTCTTCTAGAAGACTCCTTAGTCTCATAACACTATAGAAGATTCTAGTAGGAATACTTTTCCTAATTAAATCAATAATCATGGAATAAAATTAATTCCTAATTTAGGAAACCTAATCTACTCCAATTAATAATCTAATGTAGGAAATATATCTCCTACTAATCTTCATCTTCTAGAAGACTCCTTAGTCTCCTAATCCCTAGAGAAGATTCTAGTACGAATATTATTTTCCTAATTAAATTAATTAAATATGGACTAAAATTAATTCCTAATTCCTAATCTTGGAATTAAATAATAAAACATTCCACTAGAGTAATATTATTGCTCTCCCCATTTAGCTCCAAATTACAATTAATTCGTTTCCACTAATTAAATATATTAATCCAATTGATCGATTTATCTCCCCACATTTAAGATATAACGATCGTTGATTAATTAAATTACTGACAAAATAATTAATCAACTTCTTATTCATTTCCGAAACTAGTACCACTCAGATCCTTAATCATTATGCCGGATAACACATCCGCCTGCAGGGCTTGACATAATATTCCTTCCTGAGCTCATTTCGCGGACGTCATCAACCCAGCGCACTAGGACACAGTGACCATAAATAATTTATAACGACACATCATATAAACACACTTATTTACCAAAATACCGAGTATGTCATCCTAGCAAAATAGGAATCACCCTTGATAAATCAAATAAATAAGTAATGAATACATATGCCCATTTTATATTATCTTACAGCTTAAGAGTACGCATCAATTACTGAAGGTCTAGATTACAACAACGATCAGTGAGTCTCATAATCTTATCCTTCCGTGGTCCTGTTCAACACCAATCATAAGTGCTAGTGTAATTCTTTAGTCAAAGACCAACTGAATCAAGAATACACTACAGTCTTTTTCCAAGAGGGGTCTCACTGCCTGTCTAGACTGTGAACGAATAGTTTAGTCTTACAAGGAACCGATAGGTGATCTTTCTGTTCGAAACACTTCGAGCCACACTATCTCAATGTAAGACAAGTAGTATGATTGCATAAATAAATAAACTGCAAGCATATGTACTTTGACCGAAACATGATGGCCAGATCAAAATAGAATTGATAGAATCTGCAAATCGGAGCTTTTACAGCATACTTCTAACAATCTCCCACTTATGCGTAATAAGCTCATGGATATTGCTAACCACGATTCTCTTTCAATCTCAATTCTCAAACAACTGTTGTCCTTTCTGCCATACATCTGACTCCCAATCCTTTAACATGGCCCTCATCCACTTTTGCGAGAAAGCCAATCCTAAAAGGATTTACCTGGTTGTCTACCGATGTAACTAGGCGACAAACATCCACCCTGTCGCAGTCCTTTGCAACGGGCGTACTTGCTCTATGTGTCACATGCTTTATGAACTAGTGATTCCTCTTTGTCTGTAACTGCACCAATTGTCATCACAATCAAATTGTGACCTGACCTGGCTAGACGAGGTTTCACATTTTTAGTTCAATGGCGAATCCAATCTCTACATCGCTCGCCATTTTGGAAGGGACGTACTGAGTTCATAGTGGAATCCGTCAACGCATCACCGCTTGACATTCCTTTAATCTACTTGGTTCCCACAAGTGAACACAAACCATAAGGTGGTTTTTACTTGTTGTTCATGTCTGATTAGAAATCAGAATCTTTTGTAATCCAAAGGTTGCTTATGGTTCATTTGGTAACCTTACATATTATCCTTAGCCCTTTTACGGCGCTTGATCCTATGTCCTACCATGAACCATTGCTCCCATCTAGGATTACTTCGATATTTACTAACCTTGCAAATAAATATCAGGCCTCATCTATTGCATATACTAGGCTTCCGCTTGCCATGCATAAGGACTGCCTCTGTATCATGCAAATAAAATGAGCCTTATGATAGTCTGGACATGAAAATTGGGACAATCGCAACAAATCTTTCTTGTGAACCTCAATCTCAAGAATATCTGTTGATTATGAATCTTTCATGTCCAACTACTTGGATAACTATACCCTTGTGTAAGTCAACATCTTCACACTGTCTCCAGTGATCGAAATGTTGTTTACGCATAGTACAAAAATACCACCACGTTTCCATTGCGCCACACACAATGCTCATTTGGTTGATGATCAAATCCACGATTCGAACTTATCAACCAAATGATCAGCCCACCACAGTCCTTTAAATGAACTTTGTCAGCCTACTGACTAAATGCTCCTAGCCCTTTTCAATGAAAACTTCTGGGTGCTGCTACGTGGATATTCCTACAAGACTTCCGGTTAAGGAAAATGTCTTGACAACCACTTTGCCTAACTCATAACTCATATGAATGGCATCAGCTTTAAATTAGGCAACCGGTGAAATAATTAACTCATAATAGATCCCATTCTTTCTGAGTTCACCATTTCACAACAAGCCTTTCTATGTACTGACTTAAACACGGCTACTGGTGAAAAACTAACTCATAATAGATCCATTTCTTTCTGAGTCTGCTATTTCACAACAATCCTTGTACTAAAGTCTTCACTTATAGATTTCATTCAATAGCAAGTTTGCTACTTGATAATTCTATAAGAACCAAGATCTGATAAGAGCTCATGACCCTAAATCAGAAATCATTAAAACTTTGCTAAGTTTATGCATCCTTGTCTTGGATCTTCTCATTGTATAACTAGGGATTGATTCAAGTTTACTAGAGACTAAGTCTGAGACTTTCTCAAAACATAATTCCATGATCTTGTGATTAATACATACTGAGTCCAACGACTCTCTTATTATCACGAATGGAGTTGTCTTGCAACCCTCCCACTACAACGAGGTTCTCTCTGCAAAGGTGTATAGAACAAAATACGTGTTGCAGTTTTTTCTTGTGGTATCACATTTGTACACTTGTTAACAAATTTGAACTTTTACCTTTATCTTTCCTTAAAACAATTCTACAAATGAACTTAGTGATTTATTACTTAGTATTCCTCTAAAAGTTAGACATTCGTGCTAACGAACATATTCTGAATTTTAGTACTATAATAATCCACTCATTTCTCGTTACCATGAAGTATCCCACAAATAGCCTAATTTCCAAACATCTTTTCCAATCCTATTAGTATCAACTTTCCAGCACGTGTGCTGAAATGCTCTGAATCTGAATATGTTCCTGTCAAGGCCTAAGTGTTGGCAACAATTCATTCAGAGTAATAACTACTAAACTTAGATAGGATTATGTTCAGAACTTATCCTGCTATTTGCACAGCTCCAATACGAAAAAGCAAAATTCCAAATAATTCATCATTGACATAACCAATCTTCTGGAGAGACATTTTCCTTCGGTCTGTTGCACCGTCCTGTTCAAATGAACCAGGTGAAACACGTTGAGATCGAATCTCAACATCCAATAAGTATTTCTATAATTTTCCAAAAGTATTAGTCACTACGATTTCAATCTTAATGCCACTGATACATTAAACTCGACATCTTTCCATAACTGCCATTGCACTCTTTCGATGTACTCAGACTTATGGAATGTCACTTAATGTACCCTGTTCTGAACAAATTTCTCCGAAGAAAAATATTCAAAACTATCTTTTGTCCTAAAATCATAGAACTTTACAAATCGGATAAACCATTTTTAACATTTATTTGGCTTCTAAATCTCTCGACCTTCAAAAGGTTATTTTTGTGATTTTAGCTACCAAGTATAATTCGTAGGTCTGATAGTTTCATCCATTCCCAAAGAACCCATGAGTTCAATGGCTATCCACCTTTGAATTCTACTAATACTAAAACCCCAAATACTAGATGCCAAATTAATGTAATGATTTATTTATTGAAGGACCTTTCTTCTTATTGGTTCTAGTCGACGTGTTAATAATTTCACCTACTGCACTGTGAGACATATTGGTTCACTGAGCATATCGTCTACCTACGTACCGAATAGATAAAACATCACATTTTCATCCATACACAATTTAGAAACTGAATATGAATTCTTTCTAAAACTTGGCACGAAAAGACAATTACTCGATTAACCAAAAATTCTACTTAATAGATTACTCCCACTGCAATAGTTGCTACTTCCGTAGATAGCCCATTCTAGATGGTAATCTAACCTTCACATGTTGATTGGTTCATTAAAACCTTTTTACATAATTAGTGGTTACGTATCTATATACCAGGCACTGATAGATAACACCACTTAAAATGCTTCGACTTCCCAGTGAATAAGATTTACCTTTCTTGTATTAAGGATAGGACAATTCATCTTTCTATGTCTATTTCGCTTAAACCAGATACACATGCCATTCGGCTTGTATTCTTCAGCAAAACAAGACACTATCCAAGTACCATTTCTAATCATGTTTGAACAAGTAAATTATCTTCGAGTATTACGGACAACGGATTGAAAAGACATTTTGAATTCCTGGGATCATGCAAACATAGTCTTTACTCAGTCAAGTGTTTTCGAATCATCAAATATTGATCCCTTCAAAATAACATTTGAATATATTCACCGGCACCACAAAACACCGAATCCCCGCAGGCCACGGAGTGTGGACGTCTACGGTTCAAACCGTCACAAGAGGAGGGATAAATCCCATTAGCTTAACATACTGCCAAGCAATACTTAACTAATAGTCGGTTGAACTTTTGGCCAGCGCAATCAACTTATAAATAAATTTTATAAGAATAAAAACGGCCTTTTCCTTTGGGAATGTCGTAATTATTTGCACTTTAAGCGTAACCCATTAATTGGTCCTAAGTTTACTACCAAAATTATACGTCCACCTTTGGGTGACCCGTACGCTTTTGAAATAGCTCACTATAACCATCCCGAAGAAGATTCGTCCTTGTGAACTGTGAAATAAAACGTCCTTTGGGCTCGATTTAAATCACTTCACTGACAAACCTATAATGGAGGCCTTGGATGTTATTTATTTCAATCCATTACACACTTAATATAATTTTTAGTTTAAAGGGATTTTCTTAAATATGCTCCTAATAATTCAATTTGCACATAGAGCAATTAAATCACATAAGGACATGCATGATTAATAGGCAATAATAAAGGAGGAACTAAGATCCAACTATCATGGCCATTTAATTATTCTCCAATCTTTCGAGAAACGCAGTCTTGTCCTTGTTGAACTGGGTTTTCCGATTCAGGACTTGGAATTTCATTTTTCGCCGTGACTCCCACTTTTCATCTTGAACAAGTTGTCACCAGGAAAGTCGCCATCGGGTCTCCTCCGTTGGCGTGTACCTACTGCCGCCGTCGCCCGTACTTCTGTTGACCTGGGTCCGTGCGTATCCGTCTGCAAACACCTTAACAATGCTCGTATCTGACAGCAAGCTGCCTACGAGTATGTCTACATTTGCACAGTACCACGTATCCCATAGACTACGGGTTCGCGGGGTAGCCTGCACTCGTCTCGTCGATAGATGCCCACGCTTACCGGGTCCAATGAACAATTACATAATATCAATTACATACATTGATCCTATGGCCCACGCAGGGGTCGTACATGAATGATCTAGTAAAGCATTTAAACTATGCGGTGTCCCACCGCGCGAATAAATTATTACAAATATTCACCAACCCAAAAAATCCTCGACATGTCCGAGGCTTTTAAAACGACATACATGAATTAAAAAACAAACATACATGCGGGCCATAATAGTCGGATTCAAGAATACCTGCAAACACACTTATTTGCAATTCTAATCTATTATGCGTTGCGTCCGTACACAATTAATTCACATATATCACGCAAGTCCTAATTCGAATAGTGCATAAAGTCGAATTAACCTGGGCTCTAATACCAATTGTTGGTTTCTATTAGGAACATCGATAATGTGCACATTCAAATCTATTGAATAATAAATCCTAACGCAGCGGAATCTATAGTTAGGATTAAGACTTACAGTTTTAAAATTTTTGCCGACTCTGAGACGTTTCTGATTTCCGTTGATGGAGATCGTCTGAACACCAAAGTCTAATGGGCGGCTAGACTTGGCCTTTCTCGATTCTAATCGAGTCACCATGGTGCTTCGGTCGTTCATCAAGCTCATCGGATCGTCTCGGACCTTTGGTAAGTGAATCGGACTCCTCGGACCACTCGGGAACCGCCTTGGACACGAACCGAAGCTGCTGGACCTCCTAGGATCGGGCCAAGCTGGGCTGCTTCACGGGCTAGGATCGGGCCTACACACGGGCTGGACTCAGAGGGAAGCGCGGGCCGCGCGCGGGCCGTATGCGGGCCAGAAAGCCCACGCGCCTGGAGCCAAAAAATTGTCTCCTATTAACGCAAGGAGAAGGGATCGAACACGCGACTCACACGGAGAAGACAGCGCCGTACACCATCGCGCTACACACCGTGTTGCATCAATTAGATCTGGACGATGGACAAAGAACCTGACCGCGACGCTGGAACCTGGGAGCGAACAGAATGGCTGGGAAGACTTGGGCGCGAAGTGTATGCGTAAATTGAGCTCGTGCGTGGACAAATAGCTGGGAAAAATTCCTGTGAATTGAAAGTATGTATATATTCAACGGGACACAAATCAACAACCTTTGAATCTTCTATTGTATGACCTTTACACGATCTCTAATAAATATTGGTGGAGCGATTTATTAGATTTCCCAAAACCTCTTGATCATCTTCTTCTGAGACCTTACGGTGCTAACCGAATTTTCTTTCGAAGAAGAATCTCTCTCTTTCTTTCTCGCTTGAAGAGGTTGAATTTCTCCAGCCCTTCGGGGAGAAAAACGTGTAAAGCTATGCCAAGAGGTTAGGGGACCTAGTGTATTTATAGGCTACAATAGGGACCTAAAGGAGGTGCTAAATATGGGCTTATTCCTTAAGGTTTAGGAATTTTAATTCTACTCCAATACTAATTCAATGTAGGAAATAAATCTCCTACTAATCTAACTCTTCTAGAAGACTCCTTAGTCTCCTAACACTATAGAAGATTCTAGTAGGAATACTTTTCCTAATTAAATCAATAATCATGGAATAAAATTAATTCCTAATTTAGAAAACCTAATCTACTCAAATTAATAATCTAATGTAGGAAATATATCTCCTACTAATCTTCATCTTCTAGAAGACTCCTTAGTCTCCTAATCCCTAGAGAAGATTCTAGTAGGAATATTATTTTCCTAATTAAATTAATTAATATGGAATAAAATTAATTCCTAATTCCTAATCTTGGAATTAAATAATAAAATATTTCACTAGAGTAATATTATTGCTCTCTCCATATAGCTTCGAATTAAAATTAATTCGTTTCCACTAATTAAATATATTAATCCAATTGATCGATTTATCTCCCCATGTTTAAGATATAACGTCCGTTGATTAATTAAATTACTGACTGTAACACCCCGCTAGCTTACTAAAATCAGAGTGCGATTTTCGCAAATTCTTTTATAAAGTTTACGTTTTAGTTTGCGAAATCATGTCTTGGGATGCTACAGAAAAACATTTCTTTTCTAAAATCCGTTATCTTTATTAATTAAATACCACTTATGGAAAACGGATTATCTTTTATCAAACAAGTGTGTAAAACTGTATAAAACCTGTCCAAAAGGCTCGGATCAAAGTCTGAAAAATAACACGCTAGTTCGAAAATCTGAAAGCATCAGCGGAAGTAAAAACGTGGCAAATAATATACATATAGTAAGTCTGCAAAAGCATAAATACATATGTACTGCACTGGCAACCATCAGCTTAGCTCACTCCTCCGGACCGACCCTGTCACCTGAAAAAGATAATAATAGTGGGAGCGTGAGCACTAAAGTCACTGTGCTCCGCAGAAACTCATACTGAATAAAACAGTAATAATAATTGCATCATCATGATCAAACGCATGTATATCTGCTGCTATCTGTAACTACTCATCAACAGTATAAATTGGACGTGTCTGCGGACTGTAATAAACTCAGCTGGAACCATGTGCACACCCTAGTGGTCAGATCTAGCCACTAGAGCTCGAAGTGGAATTACGCAAACTGGCCACCACTCTAAGCGGAACTGGTATATACATACCTCGAACATGATAGCTGTAATTATACCCAATGTAATACTCAGTCTGGGTCCCCACCTGAATTGATAGTGTAAGTGCTGCTGTTGATTAATCTGTAAAAATATATATAAATAAACAAATACTAAGTACTATGCTCAGACTGACTGAAAATAGCTGTTAAGATGCTCGACTCGATCTAAATATTTAACTGAAATATTTTCGGGGTTTAACTTGACTGACAAGAAAAACGAACTGAACTGACACTGGTGTACTGGACTGTTTGGACTGAACAATTAACTGAAATACTGTACTGAACTCGGACCGGATCAATAAATACTGAACCGTTCAAAATTCCGGTCTGAACCGGCCAGTTTATTTTCTTGCCGGACCGCCAGCTCGCTGCGACCGGGAGGTCGGCTACTGGCTGACCACCGGCTCGGTTACGTGCGCGCTCGGCGCGGTCTGGGCGCTG
>CACSLK010014283.1:5958224-5979647 GCA_902706635.1 Striga hermonthica | reverse complement strand
TTTTTTTTTTTTTTTTTTTTTTTTTTCCCTCCGCTGGAGCCTCGGCGATTTGTTTGAGAAAGGTGGGAATAAAGAGCGATAGGTTATAGATTTTTACTAAGATAAAATATAAATGTTTCCTTCCAATTTCCAGGATATAAATCTTTCCACAAAAAATTTAAAATACTTTAAGGTAGGATTTATTGAAATTTAAAATTCAAATATAACAAATCTCATAATTTATGGTAACATTAAATGCGCCAGATTTTTATAAATAAAAAATTTGAAAAAAATTACAAAAATAGAATGCATTAGTTGTCATTTGACTTTTCTTGCTACTAATTTTAGTAAATAGAATGACTCTTTATATATATATATATATATATATATATATATATACTAGTACATAGCCCATGCGATGCACGGAACATAAATATTAAATGAGTCATTTTCACAAAGTTTGTCCGTTAAGTAGCTCGGGGTGATATTAAATGAGTGGATCATAGGGCTCGTCCGTTCAAGTCTAAAAATGATAGAGTTTGATCATCTATTTTTTTTACCTCTTTTCATCAACTTCATTTTTTTTGTCAAGACATTAAACCTGAGCCTGGTAGCGCTAGCCCATAAATTAATTAATATATTATCTAGCTCACATGTATAATAATATATATTTGATTTCATTATATATATTTATTCCTTTATATAAAAAAAATAACAATTTTACGTAATCTTGTTCCTTGTATAATACTCATATTATTTTATTATAAAATTTATTATAATATAATGTCATTATTATTATTTATACAGGTTATAGATGTAGTCTTCTTCTTCTTTTTGTTTTATGTAATTGAAATATTTAATGTATGTTAATATTATTTATTAATGTAATTAATTTAAATTTAAAGTAAATATTTTGTATAAACATTTTACAAAATATACACAAATATTTTTTTATAATTTATTTTCTTATAATAAATAAACATTTTTTAATTTTATGCATTTATTAAACATCCTTGATATAAATTCGAAAATACTTGAATTATATGCAATTATTAATTCCATCCAATGTTATGGGAAGCAAATCATCCGGAAATGTAACAAAATGACAAGGAATTTTAAAATTTAAATTTTAAATGAGATATGTTTATACTTAAATTCTATGCAATTATTATTTTGTCTAGTTTTATGGCAAACAATTCAGTCAGGATTTTAATGTAACAAAATTTTAAAAAATTTTAATATTTAAATTTAAATTTGAAATGAGACATGTTTTTATTTGAAGTCTATTAGTCCGATTTTATTGCAAAAAATATCAATTAAGGATGTAATCAATGCTTACCGGTTTTCTTGGTATAAAATAATAATACAATTGGAAAAATGATAAAAATAGAATGCATTAATTATTCTTTGACTTTCTTGTTACTAAATAAAGTAAATAGGATGGCTTTTTATATATATATAGATATAAATATATTGTACAATTTTTTTTTCATAGAAAGAATCACTAATTTTACATACTAGATGACGACGAATTCGCAGATAGAACCAACCAACCAGTTGAATGTAGTTAGAAAGCTACATGAAGTGTAGCCTACAACCAACCTAACAACAAACACAACGCAAAACACTGAGAAACTACAACTAGGCTCGCACAATTGTAAAAAGAGAAGTTCACATAAGTGTAGAAGATCCCAAACGGAGAACCAAAAAAAGGACCAATAAAACACAAACTTACAATAAGTTGACAAAACAAAACTAGAAAAACAATAAAAACTCACGAAAGCAACGCTCTCCCCATCGGACAACGACTCCATCGCCAACTTGGCATATGTTACGTTGGTATTTCCCCTTGTTTTCTTTCAGGCTCGAGGGTCGGTATATACACGAAAAAAGGCGTTGTTCTTTATTTGTGGAGTGTTAGTCAGTGGCATAGGGTGGTGTTGCATGTATCCACACAAAAAATGATGGGACATATTGGACGGTGCTATCAACTTTA
The DNA here is from genome assembly GCA_902706635.1 of Striga hermonthica. Taxonomy (NCBI): domain Eukaryota; kingdom Viridiplantae; phylum Streptophyta; class Magnoliopsida; order Lamiales; family Orobanchaceae; genus Striga; species Striga hermonthica. Next base: position 5,977,672 of record CACSLK010014283.1, on the reverse strand, counting down.
TATGAGCGCGTTCAGACTGTCGGAACGATCGATAATCTTCCTCGAGAAACTTCTATGGGAGATTGCCTCACCGATCGAGCGATCGAAAGGAGTAAACGAATGGGCCAATCGAGGAACGACCCTGGCGGTCTTGGGCATGTTTGCTTACTTGGGTTGCGATTTACATTTGGGCCACATCATTCTGTGTGATCAGAATTTTAATGGTACAACAAACAACAACAATGTAATTGTTTAGGGTTCATGGTCGTACAAGATACCGAACTTGATCGATAAATATAATAGGTTGAATATCAACTGTAGGAAGTGGACATACATGTTGAAATCAAGGAGTTGGTCCACGTTGATGTGGAACTCGCTGATTTGAGGTGTAGGTCTTTGGTCGGGTCTTATTGTTTCATGATAAGGTTCGTCTCTCCACAAAGGCACTTCATGGGTTCTTTTGCGCGAGGTGACTCGTTGCAAACAGAGATCGAACATATGTGGTTCCGTATTGATGACAATTTTACACGTTTCTGCGCCAATGAGTATATTGTGGTGACTAGGCTTGCTTTGGAATCGTCCGTCTTTAACTCAAACTTAGCGCATCCTCATCAGTTATCGTCGATTTTGTATGAGCGGCATGGTTGCTAGTGGGTAGATATGCAGATGTTGCGTACTGACTACAATAATGAGGTGTTTCGTAGCTTCCTTTATGTGATAATAAGAGCGGCGAATATGTTGATGTTCTTCATCCTTGTTCATGACGACGAGATGATTGGTATATTGATACTTGCTGGTCGGCTTTGTATGAGAACGATCAGATGTGGGAGACTTTCCCATGCGGGGATTACTCGTTCCAATACATGTTCGATTACATGCATACGGCCCAATGCCATAAGAAAAATATAATATCTACAGATTTCACTAGTCATTGTGATATTGAGCTACAAGACAATCTCTGTATTAGGTCGTGCATGTGGAGCACGTACCTCCGTTAGATATTGGGAATCGAGGAAGGTCATATTTTCAGATACATTTATTTATTTAATATATGTGTTCAGTTATTTATAATTGGAGGTACATGAGAAGTTGGACTCATATGAAGAGGAGACTACAACCCTTTAGAATGTGAATGTTGAGGGGCCTTGATTTGTGCGGTAGGAGAACCCAACCCTTCGCCGTACGTGTGACTCGATGACGCCATGCACGTCGGATCAACAATATCAAATTGCATTTGAGACAGTGCATCCGAAGAAGCGCGCCCGAATCGTGGGTGAAGAAGGGTCGATGCTCCGGGAAGAGGTGAGACCAAGTGAGGAGAGACCGATGCACCAGGAGGAGGTGAGGTGATGTTCATCATATTTTCATGCATTATGAGTGATATAGTGTGATGTTTGACCGTGTTTATTGTGGGATTGCGCACCATTTCGTTTGATTTATTAATCTATGATAGAGGTATAGTTGTCGTTGGTTTTGCAGGAAATATGCCCGAAAAAGCGTTAAAGATGGAATCGGGACGAAAAACGGCAAAAATAGGGTGCAGTCAGGGTCACACGACTCGTGTGGTATGTGACACGAGTCGTGTGGGGTGAGAAAAATCGAGCTCTTGTGGAATTTTGCTTCGGCTTTCACACGACTCGTGTGTCAAGTGACACTGGTCGTGTGAACTCACACTGGTCGTGTGACCCAGTCGTGTGACCAGTCGTGTGAGTCTGAAAGTTGGCCAAAAGTTCGAGGAAAGTCACACGACTCGTGTGGCATGTGACACGGGTCGTGTGACGCGCAGAGAGACCAGCGGAAAATAGGATTCCTATGCGTTTTTGTCCCTTTTTCAAGCCATATTTACCCTACACTATATAAAGAACATAAGGAACACGGTTCTGGGACTTTGGACACCATTGGAGGCCTAGGGAAAGCACGAAACACACGAGGGATTCGAGGAAGTCAAGATTGAAGATCCGGGAACTAACGGCAACAATAGTTCTTCTTTCTTTTCTCTTTTTCTTCTTCATTGAACTCATGGATTTATTTATTTTGAGTATTGAGAATATGTTTAGTAGCTAAATCTCTTTGAGATTCTAGGATTTGTGAGTACTCGGATTATTTTATGAAGTGATTTTGTTTATTCATTCCGGTCTATCTTTCGTTTATCGATTTCTTGTGCTTATTATTATTGTGTGAGTAGACGGCCGCTATGAATGCATACTTGTAATTGATTTGAGACCGAGAGGAGATAATTGATTGCTAGAATTGGGAAATTTATAACGTAAGAGGCTAAACAGACCGAGAGGTTGATAGGATCTTGCGAGGGAACTAGAATCTTAGGAGCTTATGAGAGTTAGTTGTTCATCTTGAGACCGAGAGGAGATAGATAGCAATTAATATCTACGATTTGCTTGTTCGAGAGAAAAGTTGAAATCACTTTAGCGATTATCCCTACGATTGGTAGAATTAAATAAGGTTTGAATGAATAAGAAAACTTTGCTAGAATAATTCCGAGGAAAGCATAGCCTAGAATCTATTTTCTCATACTTGATTTATTTAGAATAAGCCTTCATTAGTGTTAGAATTTATTTTTGCATTCATTCATTAGTTTAAAATAAAAACTCCAATCAAATTTGCGTTTGTCTAGATAATATTTAGTCGTCTATATTTTGGTACTTAATTAGTTTTACAGCAGTCTCTGTGGAATACGACCTTGCTCGCCGCTTTCTGCAGCTACTCCGTACACTTGCGGGTAGTGAAAATATTTTGCGAACATGAGGCCAACAGATAGATTGTTGACCTCTACTGATGATAGGATTCGTGCGTGCATACAAACTAAGGTGACTAATATTACGTCAAGAATATCCTCTAAGGTGTCGACAATCATTCGACGAGAGATGTTGACTATCATTCGACTGGAGTTAGCCATTCTGCCACACTCTCTTTCCTAAAGCCGTGCCCAGTCCCTTCTCTGGTAGTCTTCGCCTCCTCCCATTCCTGACAACAGACCCCCATCCCCTACCGAGATAGTCGGCACTGCCTCTCATCCCCTATTCGAAAGCCGACCCTAACCCCAACCGACACAACTGACGCTTCTTCCCCTCCTCGACAACCGACCCCCACCCCAAGAGAGACAGTCAACGCCTCCTCCCCTTCCGACAACCGACCCTCCACTCGAGACAGCTGACGCCTCCTCCCCCTCTCCAAAACCACATTATGGAGGCATAATATTTTTATATCATTTAATAGACATAATGTTGGCATCACATACGTGGTGAAAAAAGACTGGTTAAACCAGCTATTAGCCTATTACAACCCAATGTCAGCTATCCTCTATATTATCAATCGGCGGCCAAGCCAATCTCTTCTCAGACCCTGTAACACATTTTTTGACACACTACAATTGGAGATAACTTTAAATTTGCAAAACCCCAAAGCCACATTTTCACTTTTCACGAAAAATTATCCTCCAAGCCTTCGTTCTTAAAAGCCCACTTTCTTCGTGTATTCAACATTTCTCGTCTTCTCCTCGCTCGATCTCTCATCTCTCTCCCGAACATTCCGGCGAGTTTCATTCCTTCCTCACCGGAGCTGTAATCGGTAAATTCTCTGCCTACTTAATCTGTTATCTGTAGAATCGTTGCAAATCTTCAGATGTTTTCAGATGGATTCGTTTAACCGTGGCGCATTTTTCTAGAACTGTGTTGTTTGTCTTGTAATTTTCATCGCAATCACAGTGTTGATAGAACTGCTGATCTCTTTTGTAAATTTTTTGCTGATTGTGGTGTTCTGGATGGGAATCGGACGGGTGTTTTTTGCAGATTTTTTCACTATATGCTTCCTATAAAGAGACAAGGTGAAGGCGAGGCTGTTAACGGTCCAGATTCTGAGAGCCTACTGAAGAAGCAGCGCGACTGTTTCTCCTCCACCAACAGAGGAAGTACTGAGGAGCCGAGTAGTAACAGTAAAGGCATCGAAAGTTCGAAGGAACCTACGGTCACAGAAATGGCGTTTGATGATGGAAAACCCAGTGATATCGATGAGGATTTGCACAGCCGGCAGCTTGCAGTGTATGGGCGAGAGACTATGCGGCGGCTCTTTGCGTCCAATGTTCTCGTGTCTGGAATGCAGGGCCTTGGAGCTGAGATTGGTATATCATATATGATGTTTCCACTATCGTTTACAATTCTGTAGAATGATATTTACCATCTCTTTTATGATGAACATGTGTGTGCAAATTATCAGATCTTAATGCTGTCAACTTTACTATGTTATGTGGGCTAATATTTGTTAATTTTGACGCCCTTGATGCTGTGGGATTGTTGAAAGAGCGGATTATATTACCGTTCGGACTTGTTCTGGTTGCATTTGTCCTGTTACCGGCTGATCCTGTAATTCAGCTTCTTTTGGAATTTGGGTTACAGCTTCTCTTGGGTACTAAAGTCTGAAGTATTATGTTCTGATGAAATTCTGTTTCTGGTTTGATTTCATTTTGGTTTAAACCTTTGGTGTCTATAGCTGGTGTTATAGTTGTAGTTTTGCTATGATCATTTAGTTTTGGTTTACAACATTGATTCCAGCATGAAAGTAAATATGTTCTGAGTAAACTGGGTTGGAACTTTTTACTCGTAAGGGTTATGGTTATTATATCTTGATTTTGTAATGTGCAGCAAAGAACCTTATACTGGCCGGTGTGAAGTCTGTGACACTGCATGATGAAGGCACAGTTGAACTGTGGGATTTATCCAGTAACTTTGTTTTCTCGGAGAAGGATTTGGGTAAGAACAGGGCACTCGCTTCCATTCAGAAGCTACAAGAACTCAATAATGCTGTGGCTATCTCGACTTTGACTACAAAATTGAGTATAGAACAACTTTCTGATTTCCAGGTAATCTTTTGCGATGCGCTCCTTTGACTCGAATTTACAAATTGGAACTTCTTGTATCTCTCTCTTTTTGTGTGTGTCTCTGTGTGTGTGTGTGCGAACTTTTCCCAGCTTTCTACCATTTGCCCTTGATTATATTGACATCTGAGATATTAGTGTATTGTACGCTACTTACTAGTATACTCTATCCAGATTTAATTATAATATGCCTTGGTGTGAATTTATGCTTGCTCGTGATGCATCAATATTCCAAAATTAATTTGAATTCTACGTTATTTTTCTGCTGATTTTGTTTTACTCTCAGAAAATATACTTAATTAAGCACGCCTTCATATTTTGGCTGCACAGCCTGCACCATCCACTTAGCTGAACTTTTCTGTACATGTACTTTTATTTATTTTTTTCAGAGTACTAAAATGAGTGTCAAGATCGTTTCAGTTTTGTTTTGGTAAATGCAATATATATGTTATTCATAAAACAACACAATATCTTTATTCAAAGTTTTGATAGATGCATTGTTGTGAAATTTAATGTTACAGCATGATATATATTGGCTAATATGCTCTCTATGAGAAGTCCCAAAACCAAGGGTGTCCTAGTGTTGTCATTCGTCGGTAAATAATCATCTGAGAATTCCTATAGTCTTGGGCTGCAAAGATAAATTGTTTTAAGCCATTTTCTATTTCTCTTGTCTTAATAGTAAATAACACATATCCAATCATACGAATTGCTCCTTTAACCGATAAGTAAACCCTAAATGTCAGAGTATGTGGTGTGCAACAAAAAGTTTGCTTACTGAATTTCTGGATTCCGTTGGCCCTATAACATCTGAGATTTAACATGCAATAATGGTAATAATAGATTAATACTCTTACGCACTTGGGTCAACTGGAATGTCCATGGCTATATCCCAAGTAGTAGCTATATCTCAGTTAGAGCAGCTGGTCTACTGGAATATCCATGGCTATATCCTAGTTCTGATGGTTTAACTATGATGCATATTCAACATTTACCCTGTTTATGATTTATTTCATCAGTTTAGGTGTATGTAGTTGCTTCCATATATTTGTAGTTAGCCCTGATTCTGTTTTTGCTGTGCTTTAGGCGTTGCCTGCATTTGGTTGATGTTTCATGTATTACGTATCTGTATAACTATTACAAATGCAGGCTGTGGTATTTACTGACATTGATTTAGAGCGTGCCATTGAGTTAAATGAATTCTGCCACAACCATCAGCCTCCTATTGCATTCATCAAGACCGAAGTGAGGGGGCTTTTTGGTTGTGCCTTCTGTGATTTTGGACCTGAGTTCACTGTCTTTGATGTTGATGGTGAGGAACCCCATACAGGTATTATTGCATCTATTAGCAATGATAACCCTTCTCTTGTGGGATGTGTGGATGATGAAAGACTGGAGTTCCAGGATGGCGACTTAGTCGTGTTCTCTGAAATTCAAGGAATGACTGAACTCAATGATGGAAAGCCAAGAAAAATAAAAAATGCTCGTCCTTATTCCTTCACCCTTGAGGAAGATACAACTAATTTTGGTAGGTATGAGAGAGGTGGTATTGTGACTCAGGTAAAGCAGCCCAAGGTTTTGAACTTTAAGCCACTGAAGGAAGCAATCAAAGATCCTGGTGATTTCCTTCTTTCCGATTTCTCCAAGTTTGACAGGCCGCCTCTCTTGCATTTGGCATTCCAATCACTAGATAAGTTTGTGTCTGAAGTGGGACGTTTCCCAGTTGCTGGTTCTGAAGAGGATGCTCAAAGGTTGATATCTATAACCAGTGATATGAATGAGAGCTTAGGTGATGGGAAACTGGATGATATCAATCCAAAACTCCTGCGACACTTTGCTTTTGGTGCCCGAGCTGTACTGAATCCTATGGCTGCCATGTTTGGTGGCATTGTGGGGCAGGAGGTGGTGAAAGCATGCTCTGGAAAGTTTCATCCCTTATTTCAGGTGATTATCATTTCTTGTGTTGATAAATTTTGTCACATCATTTTCTTTATGCTATATTTCGTATTATGTTTTCCTCCGTTGTGTGGGTGTGTGGCACTTGGTGTAGTGGTAATTGGTGGTGGCTGTGTTACTTTGTTAGATTTTCATCCTAGGTGTAATATAAAATTTGAGTTTGTGAAATTATGAGAATATCCTAATGGTCATAGGTGGGTACTATATGGCTTGGAAGAGGGATCAAATTGCTATGAATGTTTTATCCTGGATGCTCATGGAATGTATCTGATTTGTATTTGGCCACATTTTATGGCTTAAGGTAGCAGAGCATTATTTGCTGGTTCACCTGCTATATATATATATCATTGTGCTTTTCATGATTTTTTGTGTGTAACATATGAATCTGCTCATTCAATTATATAATCTTTTTCCTTGGTAAACTTTGCAAAAGTGAATCATCTGGTTTTTTAATTATTGTACGACAGTTCACGCCATTCTGCCATCAGTTGACTTTATATGAACTATCGTAAGATTGCTGCAGAAATGATGTAATGCTAAATCTTTTCTATTATCATGTTTGTGCAGTTCTTCTACTTTGACTCCATAGAATCACTTCCTACCGAGGTGTCAGATCCCAGTGATTTCAGACCTATAAATAGCCGTTATGATGCCCAGATTTCAGTTTTTGGGTCTAAGCTTCAAAAGAAACTAGAAGATGCAAAAGTTTTTGTTGTTGGATCTGGTGCCCTTGGCTGTGAGTTTCTGAAAAATTTAGCTCTTATGGGAGTTTCATGTGGGAAACAAGGGAAATTAACTATCACCGATGATGATGTAATAGAAAAGAGTAACCTCAGCAGGCAATTCCTCTTTCGAGACTGGAACATCGGGCAGCCGAAATCCACTGTTGCTGCTTCTGCTGCTTTATCAATAAACCCTCATTTCCACATTGAAGCTTTGCAGAATCGGGTGGGCCCCGAAACAGAGACTGTTTTCGATGATGCCTTCTGGGAGAATCTCAGTGTTGTGATCAATGCCCTTGACAATGTAAATGCCAGGCTTTATGTCGACCAAAGATGCTTGTACTTCCAAAAACCCCTTCTCGAATCTGGAACGTTGGGTGCCAAGTGCAATACCCAAATGGTCATACCGCATCTAACAGAAAATTATGGTGCTTCTCGAGACCCCCCTGAGAAACAAGCACCAATGTGTACTGTCCACTCCTTCCCTCACAATATCGATCATTGCTTGACATGGGCCCGATCAGAGTTTGAGGGCTTGCTCGAAAAAACACCTGCTGAAGTAAATGCCTATCTTTCTAATCCTGTCGAATATGCATCTGCAATGAGAAACGCTGGGGATGCTCAAGCTAGAGACAACCTGGAACGCGTAATCGAGTGCCTTGACAAGGAGCGATGCGAATCATACCAAGATTGCATTACGTGGGCTCGCTTAAAGTAATTTTTTATATTATAATCGGTCATGCTTTATAGCTTGCTTAACTTTTTTTTTTTCTTTTTTTTTTATCTGTCTTTCTAATTCTGTATTGTTGCTGATTGGTAGGTTTGAGGATTATTTTGCAAACCGGGTGAAGCAGTTGACATTCACCTTCCCGGAAGATGCTGCAACCAGTACTGGTGCACCTTTCTGGTCAGCCCCGAAGCGTTTTCCTCGTCCCCTGCAATTCTCTAACACCGATCCTAGCCATCTTCATTTTGTTATGGCTGGGTCTATTTTGCGGGCCGAGACATTTGGGATTCCCGTACCTGACTGGGCAAAGAACCCTATGAAACTAGCTGAGGCTGTTGATAATGTCATTGTACCTGATTTCCAACCGAAGAAAGGTGTCAAAATTGTTACCGATGAAAAAGCTACTAGTCTTGCTACTTCATCTATGGATGATGCTGCTGTTATTGACGAACTAATTACGAAGCTGGAAAAATGTAGGGAGACTTTGGCAGCAAAGTTCATGATGAAACCAATTCAGTTTGAAAAGGTACCTTCTTTTGTCACTATAACTTGCCCCTAATAATATATATTGCCCCTAACTTGCCCAATAATTGATCCTTATATGTTGTCCCAATAAATTTTGTCTACCACCTCAATTGGGTATTCATTGTTGCATTTATTCGGCCAATTATGTTGGTTTAAACAACAATTTAGTCCCGAAGTTTCAACTTTTCGCCTTTTGGTCCTGTGATATAATATTTTGCTGCAATTTCAATCATTTGACTTAAACTGCTAATAAAAAATTTGGGAATTTTAGTCCCAAGGTTCTAACTTTTCGCCTTTTCGTCGTCCTTTTGGTCACGTGATTTAACATTTTGCTGTAATTTCAAATACTTGAATTTGAGTAATGAAACTGCAACAAAATTTTTTAATTACTGACTGCAACAAAATTTTAAATCACAGGACTTAAATTGCTAATCGAAAATTTGGGAATTTTAGCCCAAGGTTCCAATTTTTCATGTGGTTTATATTTTGTTGTAATTTCAATCATTTGAGGACTGAAATTGCAACAAAATTTTAAATTATAGGACTTAAATTGCTAATCGAAAATCTAGTAATTTGGACTTTGGTGCAATTTTAGTCCTCAGCAAAATATTAACTCACATCACAAAAAAAAGGCGAAATATTAACTCACATCACAAAAAAAAAAAGGCGAAACGTTGGAACTTTAGGACTATAAAATTGCTACGTCGTTAACCCAGCAGGACTAAAAATACAAAATTTTGCCTGAATGTACAAGACACGATATATCATTTCTTACGGAACTCCCCACGAACACACACACACACAGGATGACGACACAAACTACCACATGGACCTAATAGCCGCACTCGCCAACATGCGGGCCCGAAACTACAGTATACCCGAAGTCGACAAGCTGAAAGCCAAATTCATAGCCGGACGTATCATCCCGGCAATCGCCACCTCCACAGCCATGGCCACCGGCCTTGTGTGCCTCGAGCTGTACAAAGCCATCGACAATGGCCATAAGGTGGAGGATTATCGCAACACGTTCGCCAACCTGGCACTCCCGCTTTTCTCCATGGCCGAACCTGTGCCCCCAAAGCTCTTCAAGCACCGGGACATGAGCTGGACCGTGTGGGACCGTTGGATTGTCCGGGGAAACCCGACCCTCCGGGAGCTTCTCCGGTGGCTGGCCGATAAGGGCCTGAATGCGTACAGCATCTCGTTCGGGAGCTGCCTTTTGTACAACAGCATGTTCCCACGGCACAAGGAGCGCATGGACCGGAAGGTTGCTGAGCTGGCAAGGGACGTGGCGAAGGTGGAGCTGCCGCCGGGACGCGGCCACCTGGACGTGGTGGTGGCATGCGAGGACGAGGATGATAACGACATTGATATTCCTCAGGTTTCGGTTTACTTTCGTTGAGTGATTATGCGTCTTTTTTTCGCCTTTGAATCGATTTAGTTTTATGTTTTCGGATTTCTTTTCTGGGGTTTACTGCATTTTTATTTCATGGAATCGGAATATAACTGAAGAACTTTGATAATATGCATGGTGTTTTTATTTCATTTAGTAGCTAACAATATAGTCTGATGCATTTCGTTGCTATGGCTGCTATCATCGTTTTTTCAATAGAGATTATGTTTCCTTTTCATTTAAAAACAACTACATTTGATACAGTAATTATTAATTTTTGCAGTAAAATAAATCTTTTTAAATATAAACGAACACTTAATGTATCAAAAAGAAAAATAGCATCAGTGAAGTCGTCAAGTTTGATGATAATGCGGTCGAGTGAGCCGATCGGGACACGAGTGTTTGGCCTGATTCTCCATGAGCTGAGCAAAAAGAAGCACCTCAAGATTCTCAGCCTTGCCGAGCATATAATAGTCTGATGATGAGAGTTTCTCCGTTTTATTTTCTTCTAAACTTGATGTTGATGTAAGGTTTGAACAGCGATTTTACATGTATTGCGGGACTCGTCGACATCCTCCTCCGACGAGGTCTTGTTTTTGTGCTTATATTCAAATATAAGAGAAACATTCTTAACACGAGACCATAAAAGCGCCGAAAAGAAACATATTATTTAATAAAAATCGTCGAAGAGAAACGTGTTTCTAACAAGAGGCCTAACCAATAAATAAGAAAATATATAAAGCAGAAAACGTGATTCTAACAAGAGGCTTAAACCTACCAACCAAACAAGAGGCCTAAAGCTATCAATCTAAAGCTTTAAGAACATAGTAAGTAATGCCCGAAAGTGTAACGATCCAAAGAAAAGGTGCAACAGATAGAAAACGGGACCACTGTCCTTCCATTACGCCGAAACTCTCCAACTCGTTCGTCCCACAATCGTAAAGCAGAACCGTACCGTCAAAGTCGAGGAGAATCACTCTCTCACTATTATTGCATAGGCCCACAACCTCGGTGACATCAGCATTCACCGGGACACGAGCCGTTGACACGCGAGACCAACTACGGTCCGCGTAGCTCCATACCCAAATCTCGAACCACAAAGGATTATGATTAGTCTTCTTTTCATTGTCGATAGGCTCAATATCCTTCCAACCAAGACAATCATTTTGTAATATAACGGCAAGCGACCCGTGATAGTTCACAAGAACGGGCTTTATGGGCCCGGCCCGATAGCTAGCGACTTTCGGCATGTGAATGAGATCGGTCGGAAACTCATGGCGACCGAAATCGAACCGAAGAATAGCATCGCGGTTATCGTCCTTTGAATGCACGGACCAGTAGTAAAAACCGTTCACGTGAACTGAACGCACGTTATCGACATCTATTTTTTCCGGATTGTGAGGGAACGGTATTTCCCTCCACAAGCCGGTGGAGAGCGATAGGAGCTCGGCCCGTTTTTCAATTGAAGCCCGGACAACCTTATAGTCGTCGGAGCCGGAATCGAACCCGACGCCCCAAAGGGTATACGGAGAGTCAGCAGATGAGGGCAGCCGCGGTTTCATAGGGAATTGAGGAATGTGTCTGACCTCGTCGGTGGTGGGGTCCCACATGAGCTCGGCCGGAATTTTGGAATGTCGGCCGCCGGAGGCAAACACCAACCACTTGTCGCAGTAGGCAAGGAATTCATTGCGTGTGCCGCGGCTATTCAGACGAGAGAAATTGGGGCGATCGGGTAGAACTGATTTGAGCAAGTTGTTTTCCATTGAGACTAGGGATATCTTGTGGTGTTTTCTGTTCTTAACTGGATGCACCAGTAGAATAAAGTTTTCTTCGGCGGCGGCGGCGGCAGCAGAGGCGGTAGCGGGGTTGCTGTTGTTAATGTTGTCTTGCTCCAGATTGCGGCCGAGCGCCGGAGTGCCGAAACGACGGACGCCGGAAGAAGGATTGCGATGTAAGATCCGGCTCGTGGCTGTGATCGGTGGGCTTGAACGGGGATTTAATCCGGCAACGGCCGCGGCGGCCAATTTTCGGAGGGCCATTGTTTCTTGCGGAGGAGAAAAACGAATTCAGAAATTTTTAATTAGCTCAAACTGTCAAGGCATCCTTTTATAGAGAAAAATGCGTCGTTTATTGGTTTTTTTTTTATTATTTCTTTCACCAAGTATTTATCTACTTGCTATTCAATTAAACGGTTTTATTAGAATTTATTATCGCTTAATACTTATTTGTTTTGATTCTTTGCCTAATTATCCTTTTAGTTAATTAATTAAAATGGGTTTAGTTCAAGGGTTTACGTTCGCTTACAGGTCGGCGTGTCCTATTCTCGCTCGGTTCTAGTCTAAGCTTTGTGTAGCCTCCTTTTCTTGCACAAAAAATAAATAAATAAATAATTTTTTGAAATTTTCTAGAACCCAAAATATCAGGCAATTCAAGAAGGGACAAATAGAAGTTAATTATAGAGAAAAATTTGACCATAAAATTTCACTCTTACATATACATAAAATGAAACTAGAATCCATCGTGAGTGATATGAATCATATGTACAAATCACAAATCCTTGACCATCTTTTAGCTGTTACTTACATTCGAGCTATAGTTACAGTGATATTATATCATAAAATTCCAACATTTCAAAACCTCAAATTCTTAATAAATTTCAACAGAAATTCATTCCAGGAACTATGAAAAATTTTGAGAGAATAAAAAAAAAGTGCCATCGAAAGAAGATCCCGAACATTATAATTCTTTTTTTGTAATATCTCTATTTTCTTTTGCTTGTCCTCGGATTTTTGGAGTTTTTTTTTTTTTGTTTTTTTATGAAATAAAATTTTTCCTACATCATTTGTAGTTTTTTATTTTATTTATTTAATATTGTTGTTTTATCCCCTGATCTATATATTTTTGTTTTACGGATTTATATTTGTTTTATTTTACTTTTATAATAAGCAATTTCTATTAATATTTATCATTTTCAATTTAAGGCATACAAACTAAATCAAATTTTTCAACGAACCTTTTCTTTATTGTATCACATTTTTTGCGGTGAAACATCTTTTAGATATAAATAATAAAATTTATTATTATTTTAACTTTTTTTTCATAATAAAATTTAATTCACACACGGTTCTTCATGTTAATTGTTTGTACTACAAAATGTTAGAATAGAATAATATAGATATGAAATGCAATGTTTATGGATAACTGATTTACAAGTGTTTCTATTCATAAATAAATTTCATATTTGTACTTAATAATATTTTTTTAATATTGTTATGCAATAGGTACAATCTAAATCTCTTTTTAAACAAATAAATCCATTTTAAAGATTATATTTTATATTTATTCCAAAGATTGAAATCAAACTAACCATAAAATGAGATTAAGAGAATAAAAAAATAAATACAAATTAATGAGAATGCTAAAATTAAAAAAAAAAAGATAAATATGAAATGCAATCATTATAGAAATTTGATTTACAAGTGTTTATATTCATATAAATAATCTCTTACTTGAATGTAAGAACTTTTTTTTTTTACATATTGTTATGCAAATACAATCAAATTTATTCCAAATACTGGAATCAGTATGATGATTAAATGAGACTAAGAGAATATAAGAGATAAATATAAAATCCACTAATCATAATAAAATTTATTTAATACTGACATAATATTCGGTTCTATTCAACTACAAATCATACTAACTATATTTGAGATTTTTAGCTATCTTTTTTTTTACGATATCATAATTTTTGTGGTGAAAATCTTCTTCTTTTTTATATTATCCGAATAAACAAAATTCGTGATATTTACCACATCAAGAAATATTATCACTTCAATTTCATACCATATTTTTTGATTTGACACGAATGCGAGACTTATAAATATCCAATCAAACTCATACGATAAAAGCATCTTGCACGAAAATATAAAAACACATATTGTCATGGTTAGTCTTTATCGCATATAGTTGTTATTGGAGAAATCGTTTTTTAGTCAAAATCAATTATATGTTGTTGTTTCGTGTACAACTAATAGGAAGTGATAGAAAATATTAGTTTGTGGGAACGATGAGTTTCCCAGTAATCAAACTGATAATGTTGTGTACAATGAGACTTTTAATAATGTATGACTTATTGCCCTGGTCCGAGAGCTATACTCAAAGAAGTTCCTTTTTTCGATTGTAAGGCAGACCTAAAAGTCCACCCGTGTGTTGTTACCAACGAAAAAAATTATGATTACTTTACAAATATCTTACGAAACATAATTTATTTAGTAATAGATTTCAGCTTATATATAAAAAAAAATACAAATCGTGCATCGCACAAATTACATACAAGTTATAATTTGGATACCAAAGAATGCATAATTCGAATAAGCTAATCCTATATTCTCACATACAATTTAAGTCCCAAATACTTCTCAATATCATTGTTTATTTTTACTTCAATGCTCAAGGAATAAAGTGCAAGGAAAGAGTAAAACCAAAGCACTTTTATAAAGTGAGATGAGAAAAAACGGTGGGGAATAAAGCTGCGACTCTCTGCCAAACCCCAAACCCTCGCCCGATTTTCCAGCTTCTTCCTTCAATTCCCCCAACAAATCCACATTTCCCCCTTTTCTCATTGCGAACAAATTCATTTCCATAACTCCATGGATCAATAAATGAACAATCAATCACCATCTTGATCGATCTGCCTGAAAAATCCCCATCACCGCCGTGAATCTGCAGTTTGCGCGCTGTAAATCCGGGCCAGATTTCAATATTCTCCGAACCCATGTGGCTGAGGCGATCCAAAACCCGAGCCCGGGTCCACAACGCCCCCTCGCCCAAATTCGCCTGCTCCTCCTTCAAGGACGTCCAGACCCTCTTCTCCCCCGACGATTTCGCCGCCTCCGCCCCCGGAGATGGCAGTGGCAGCCCTCTCGGGTCCCCCTCCCAGCCCTCCATCTGCCACCGCACCCGCAGCGTCAAGGCCCTCCTCCGCACACTCTCCCACCACGCGCCGCCGCCACCGGACGGCGGCGAAACCGCCTTCCCCGAGATCCGAGTCCCCGGCGCTGCCGATGATTCCGTCGTGATCTACTTCACGAGCCTCCGGGTCGTCCGCCGCACCTTCGAAGACTGCAAGGCCGTGCGGACGATCCTGCGCGCCTTCCGCGTGCCGGTGGACGAGCGGGACGTGTCAATGGACTCTGCCTTCATGGAAGAGCTGCGAAGGATCCTGGCCGTGCCGGGGAGGCCGAGGCCAAGGCCGACCCTGCCTAGGGTTTTCATCGGTGGCAGGTACGTGGGTGGGGTGGAGGAGGTGAGGCGCCTCCATGAGAGCGGGGAGCTGAAGAGCTATATGGAGAGGCTTCCGGCAGCTGCCCCCGGCACCTGCGAGTCTTGCGGCGGGTACAGGTTCATCCTCTGCCCGGACTGCAGCGGGAGCCACAAGTGCTACAGTGAGAAAGCGGGCTTCAGGTGTTGTACCTCCTGCAATGAGAATGGTCTCGTCAGGTGCCCCTCTTGCTCCACTGCGCCCCTATGAGCAGTTTATTTTTTTTTATTTATTTATTTTTTTTCATCTTCTGTTAGTTTCAATTAACTTGTTTACTAGGTAATGTTGATCAAATGTAGGTTTTTATGCATCTGTTTTTGGTGTGAGACATGGGTTTCTTTCCCTGTGTCTTTTTGGGCTGATTTTGACATTTTTGTGTGTGTGTGTGTGTGTTGATTTTGGGTAGTTTCTTAATGTAATTTAGTGTGGCCCAAGTAAGAAAATAAAAAATCGAAAAAGTGAAGATGAAGCAATGGGCCAGAGGATAATCATATAAGGCTGTGTATTGTTGTTATGAAGGTGTTTGCCAGCCCTTTGGCATTTGATTCTGTTGTCAAGTTTTCAGGATCTAGATAATTGCTAGTGATGTGTTTTTTTGGTGATGATATTCGTTGTAAGCTAACTTAACGGTATAAGTTGCGATTAAGGAATTAAAATTCTTATTATTATTTTTTTTCTTGCTTTTGTTATTTATATTTTGCTGGATTTTGATTTCAATAGTTCTTTTACGATTCTATGCTGTTTCTTGTATTCATCCTTTGCGGCTCCTTTGTGCTTACATGTGTGTCACTTGCTCAGTCAAGGGGACATATATACATGTCCACGAGCATCTTCCATTGAAAGAAAGGATAATGCTGCTGAAGAAGCAGATGAATACGTAGAAGTGAATGAATTCGCAGAGCATTTTTTACTCCCACGCTAAATTTTAGAGAAGAAAAAACCTTTTGCGAGTCAAATGCATATAGAAGTCATTTGAGTTTTTAAGAGCTAATGATATCAGTATGCTAACAATATTGGTCTTTGAACTGAATACATTGGTGTTTAGGTCCCAACTCTAGTTTGTATGACATTGGAAGAAGTACATTGTGTGATGAAAAGGTCCTCATCAGGTCCCCCCGATCTAACCACACACATACAAGCATTTTTTAATCAACTTCTTGGTTAATAATGGTGATTAGTATTAGGTTTTATCCATCGGCTTTTTACTGTAGGTTAATTGCTTGTGTGTGTGTGTGTGTGTGTTTGGATTGTAATACCGCTTTCTCTTTAATGTAGTGGCCAAGAAAATTATATAAAAAAAGGAGAGAAAATTGTTCGGAAGAGAATGGTTTGTTTATTGCGTGTTGTTTGTTAGCCCCTAGTTTGTTTATGGTTTGTTGTTGGTCTGCCCTTGACAATCATTTCATTTCGAATTCTAAGAACTTTTAGCAACGCTTCAGTTGACTAAAGTTGCAGGCCAACTTTAATTGTTTGCCCTTTTCAATTAGATTTTGTCGAGTTATTGAAAAATTTAAAACTACCTTCATCTTTATATGATTGTGGCTCGTGGATTGCTTAGCTGGACATTAATCATCTTATTGTGTTATTATGGACAAGAAAATGAGATGAATGACAGAGATTAAAAGTGAAAATCTTACCATTGGGCACAAAATGTACAAAAAAATAGTATAAGTTAGTACTCTATATGATATATATATATCTATATATATATATATACACAATTGCACATACACTCTACTGCAAAGTTGTTAGTTTGGAGATCCTTAAACGGGGAACTAATGTAATTTTGAATTTAGGTCTTAGGGCAGGTTTTGTCTGATAATTCCAAGATAATGCTATCAGCACTTAGTCAAGTGATTTTGCAACCTTGAAAACCGTTATTTGCAGTTTTAGGAAGATGATGTTTGAATTGTCTGAAGTTATCAAGTCGCAAAATAACCGGGTTTTGCTTGTGTGCTTTGTGAGTCGGCTCTAATTATATGCACTTGTCTAGGTGCTTGTTTGCTTGTGTGGTGACTCGAACTATTTGCAATCATATTCAGATTTTCTTTACTTTTTTTTCTTATTTTTTTTTGGTTCTGAAGCTGACTTGAAAGTTGAAACCCCAAAAGCCAAAATTGGTGATTTTGCGATTGAAAATCCGAGTTTTCGTTCGGTGCATCACAAAATCATAGTTTTCTAATCATTTTTATCAATCATGTACACCCAACAAATTGCTTTCAGTATGAATGAATGCAATCTCTAAGAATATTTCAACTTTGACATTGTATTAGAAGTGAATAGGTGATAGATCCGATGTGTTTCTTCTAATGATGATCGAGTTTGAAAATAATATGCCAAAAAAAAAAAGTTACTTTTTCGATAATTTCACAGAGAGCAAGTCTTGTAGGTCTTATGTTAGACGGCCTATAAGGCCGTCGTCATACTAACAACAGCATTTGTGTTTCACCAAACATCATTTATTTGTAGCAGCTAGCTGATCATTAATATATAGAAATTTGGTATTTCAAGTTTCTATATTATGCGAATAACTCCGATTATATTAATTTAATTCATACTCCCTCCTATTTTTTTTAAATGTCATTCTAGTTTTTTCAACTATTTGCCAAATAAATGTCATTTTGGATCTTTTGTACATATTTTTCTATTATTACCCTCATTTAGCCAATAAATACATTATGTCTTTTCATATTCACTCTTCACTTTTTCTCAAAACATTCATCTCTATCTTCATTAAATAAGGTTATTATTGACAAAAAAATATTCTTAATTAGTGTGCAACTTCTCAAAACGACATATATTAAAAATAGGAGGTAGTATTATTTATCACTATTCTCATGCATCTATGCTGTTTTAAGTTAACCCTTTTGGTTCTTCTATTGGAAATTGGAAGTCAGTTTTTGCAGCTGGAAGAAGAGTGAGTCTCAACTCTCAAGGCAAATTAACTTAGTTTTTTATAATAAAAATAAAATATTTGTTTATTTATTTTGTATATGCTATATGGATATCAAATCGAAACTCATCAAAAAATTATTAATTTGATATATTATATATGAAAAATTGATAACGATAAAATACTTTATAATTTAAGTTATTCAATTATTTTATAGTTTTAAAAATTGGTATTGATATACCGATTTGTTCCAAGCTCTCTTATAACCTAACACAAAGGATTACCAAATGATGCATAGGATTCATAATTTGATACATAGCATTTCGCGAAGCAGCACAGTCGCATATGGGCCTGATATCCTATGTACCATCAAAATTTGAGACTTTGTTTATCAAATAATCTGTTCAAGATAGAGTTATTTTAGTTAATCATAGTTAATTTTGAAAAATGTGGTATAGTCAGTTGTTAGTAAAATTTTAAAATAAAATAATTAAAATTGATTTGATGTAAAAGTAGGAGATAAATAATTAGAAATGATAGACAGTTAAAAATTAAAATAATCTGAGCGGATGAATAGTGAATTAAAGTTGATGTGATGTATAACAATGATTTGTTTGTATTAATTAATTATATGAATAAGATTAAAGATAGTGAAATTGTGTTAAAGTTGAGTATCAAATAAACGTGAGTAAATTAACTTGTTACTGTAAAAATTTTGCATTTATATACAATGAGGGATGTCAAATTTGAAAAATGGGCTTAGCAACTTTTGCATTTATATATGAGGAGGGATGCTTATGTATGGTTTTATTTTTAATATTGTCATTAAAAAAAAAAAAAAATCTGTAGTAAGTAATAACTATGTAAAATATAGGGAGTGAATTATAAAACAAGACTATTTATTTCATTTGATAATTCCTCGGATGTGTACTCATATTGGGCTTTTGGTTCTGCACCCAGTTTAAGTCCACTTCGATTTTGAACTTTTTTATCAACTCAAATTGAGAAAATTACACCCATTACTAATAATTTCTTAAATATA
>CACSLK010014283.1:5923191-5941887 GCA_902706635.1 Striga hermonthica | reverse complement strand
ATGCTATCAGCACTTAGTCAAGTGATTTTGCAACCTTGAAAACCGTTATTTGCAGTTTTAGGAAGATGATGTTTGAATTGTCTGAAGTTATCAAGTCGCAAAATAACCGGGCTTCGCTTGTGTGCTTTGTGAGTCGGCTCTAATTATATGCACGTGTCTAGGTGCTTGTTTGCTTGTGTGGTGACTCGAACTATTTGCAATCATATTCAGATTTTCTTTACTTCTTTTTCTTGTTTGAAGCTGAATGTCCATTGCATATGGAGCTGGAAGAGTCATTGTTGACAATTCTCCTGGCATAGTGCTAATAATGGACTAGATCAAAATGGCTCAATTAAATTCTAGTGCTTCTTCTATTAGTGAAGTTTCTAGAAAAAAATATATCAAACGACGCAACGCACCTTGGGTCGCTATGGAAACAGCCTCCTTGTATAATTACAAGGGTAAGGTCTGCGTACAACTGACCCCCCAGACCCCAACCCGTTGGCCGTTGGGAATATACCCACATGTTGATGTTGATGTTGATGATGTTGGTTTTGAAGCTGACTTGAAAGTTGAAACCCCAAAAGCCAAAATTGGTGATTTTGCGAGTGAAAATCCGAGTTTTCGTTCGGTGGATCACAAAATCATAGTTTTCTAATCATTTTTATCAATCATGTAAGCCCAACAAATTGCTTTCAGTATGAATGAATGCAATCTCTGAGAATATTTCAACTTTGACATTGTATTAGAAGTGAATAGGTGATAGATCCGTTGTGTTTCCTCTAATGATGATCGAGTTTGAAAATAATATGCCCAAAAAAAAAAAGTTACTTTTTCGATAATTTCACAGAGAGCAAGTCTTGTAGGTCTTATGTTAGACGGCCTATAAGGCCGTCGTCATACTAACAACAGCATTTGTGTTTCACCAAACATCATTTATTTGTAGCAGCTAGCTGATCATTAATATATAGAAATTTGGTATTTCAAGTTTCTATATTATGCGAATAACTTCGATTATATTAATTTAATTCATATTATTTATCACTATTCTCATGCATCTATGCTGTTTTAAGTTAACCCTTTTGGTTCTTCTATTGGAAATTGGAAGTCAGTTTTTGCAGCTGGAAGAAGAGTGAGTCTCAAGGCAAATTTAAAGGGAAGGGCTAATGATTGTGTGTGAAATATTTCTTCCATTTGTCTAATTTGAAATTTGAGAAAATTATACCATCTACTTCCAATTCTTATTTTATTTTTATATTGACAAAGTTTGTTTTGTTAATGACAAATATACCATTTTTTATAGTACGAGTTGTTAATTTTTGGTTTTTTTTTTTATTTTCTAAATTATCAATTGCATTATTTTATGTTGGACTAATTTATGAACTAGTACAAAATAGTCATATACTGAATGTGTCTAGTTAAAAGTTTTATAAATAAAATTGATAAGTTTTTTTATTTAAAATTAAATGTTTAAAAAAATTGCATCATTATTTATATTAAATAAAATATTCTTACCCATTTTATATTATAATATAATAACTTTAGTATTCACATCATATGATCACCTACATAGATATTTTCAATTAAAATAAAAATTTATTATTATTATTATTATTATTATTAATAATTAACTTAGTTTTTTATAATAAAAATAAAAAATTTGTTTATTTATTTTGTATATACTATATGGATGTTAAATCGAAACTCATCAAGAGATTATTAATTTGATATATTATATATGAAAAATTGATAACAATAAAATACTTTATAATTTAAGTTATTCAATTATTTTATAGTTTTAAAAATCGGTATTGATATACCGATTTGTTCCGAGCTCTCTTTATAACCTAAAATTGATTACCAAATGATGCATAGGATTCAGAATTTGATACATAGCATTTCGCGAAGCAGCACAAAGTCGCATATAGGCCTGATATACCATCAAAATTTGAGACAGGCTTGGGTGCGTTTGTTTATCAAATAATACGTTCAAAATGAGTTATTTTAGTTAATCATAATTAATTTTGAAAAATGTAGTATGGTTAGTTGTTAGTGAAATTTTAAAATAAAATAATTAAAATTGATTTGATGTAAAAGTAGGAGATAAATAATTAGAAATTATAGACAGTTAAAAATTAAAATAATCTGAGCAGATAAATAGTGAATTAAAGTTGATGTGATGTATAACAATGATTTGTTTGTATTAGTTAATTATATGAATAAGATTAAAAATAGTGAAACTGTATTAAAGTTGAGTATCAAATAAACGTGAGTAAATTAACTTGTTACTGTGAAACTTTTGCATTTATATATATATATAAGGAGGGATGTCAAATATGAAACATGGGCTTAGCAACTTTTGCATTTATATATGAGGAGGGATGCTTATGTATGGTTTTATTTTGAATATTGTAATTAAAAAAAAAAATCTGTAGTAAGTAATAACTATGTAAAATATAGGGAGTGAATTATAAAACAAGACTATTTATTTCATTTGATAATTCCTCGGATGTGTACTCATATTGGGCTTTGATGTGTACTCATATTGGGCTTTTGGTTCTGCACCCAGTTTAAGTCCACTTCGATTTTGAACTTTTTTATCAACTCAAATTAACAAACAAATGCCAATGCCAGTGGTTCAATTTTTCACATTGAAATATCATAATAAAAATAAAATAAAAAACATAAATGAAAGTATCTAATTTAATTGTAAAAGTAAATATTTTTATTAAAAAAAAATATATATATGGCTAAACTGTTGAGCAGCTATAAATTGCAGCATTTGTGGCAATGCAACATACAAACATAAGGATTTGATTCATTGATTGAAATAAATAGACATAGACATAATTAATAGACATAATTATATTTGTACCAAAACAAAAAAAAAAATAGACATAATTATATAACAACATATTTCAAATCCAACCACTCACTTATTCTTGAGTGCACTCAGCATAATCAAGGGCAAAGTATTCAAAGCTTTAAGCTAATCCAAACATTTTGGCCCCATTTTATTGCCACTATAAAGACATAAAAAAAGAAAAGCAACTCATTTGGGTTATAAGAACATCAAACATTCGTTTCCATAAAGTGAACATTTCACACTCACACTAGGTGAAAGACATATTCGTTGTCTCGATTAAGTTGTGTTTGGTAAGCATATAAACTAGCTTATAACTTATTTGATTAGCTTATATAAGTTTCCTGTACTCAAATAAACTTGGTTTGGTAGGACGAGCTTTTTTTTTTAAAAGCTCGAGCTCATCTCATAAGCTTTCTTGAGTAGCTTTTCAAATAAGATAATTGAAATTTTTATTTCAGCTAGCTTATTATCATATAATTTTATCGAACACTCTTACCATATATATAAGCTAGCTTTTTCAACATAAGTCATAAGCTATCAACTATAAGCTCAAAATTCGTTTTGAAAAAATATAAGTTAGCTTATCAAGTTTATCAAACATAGCTCTCAACAGAAAACATAAAACACATGCAAAAAGACTACAACGTCTTCAAAAATTTTCGGTTCGTGACGAGAGTTTATGCAGTTCATATTATATACTTCCATTTCTTGACATTTCTTTTTCCACTTTTTGCAGTGTCGAAAAGTTTGCTCTTTTGATACACAGACCTCAAAACGAGACG
Source organism: Striga hermonthica (assembly GCA_902706635.1). Classification (NCBI taxonomy): domain Eukaryota; kingdom Viridiplantae; phylum Streptophyta; class Magnoliopsida; order Lamiales; family Orobanchaceae; genus Striga; species Striga hermonthica. Next base: position 5,938,260 of record CACSLK010014283.1, on the reverse strand, counting down.
ATTTGACGAGAGACTTACTATTATTTCCCAGTGTTTGTGCTGCTACTGTTTGCTGAGGCTCGACAGGATTGAAATGATTTCAGAAAATTGCGGGCGTTTTGAGGGGCAATTGTTCCAGCAGTTTATCATGAGATTCCGGAGGATCTGTGGGCAAGATTCTGGGATATCGGGCCTGAGCCCACAGGCTGCTATCCCGACTGCAGCTTGCACTGGCGAATAAGCTGAATAAGCTATCTCCCCCGACACCATTTCCCATAATACCATCCCAAAACTATACGAGTTACTCATCCATGTCTCGGTTACACTTTCTGGATCGCCCGAGATTATCTGTTTATTAGACAGAACCTTGATTAGATTATATTTTCCAGATTTTTCGGTAAGTGGATTACATAATGCAGCATCACTCGATAATCGATATGCATTGAACTAATCAGTGTAAAACCTCAAATTATGTAAGCAAATTAACTAAAAACAACATGGGAACCACTCAAACATCAACCAAATCCACCACTAGGTTGTTTAGTAGATGATTAGTGAAGATTAAGATAAACAAATCTCATCATGTCAACACAAATCATGGCAGAACAATTAAACGTCACTTTCTGAAGATGGCCTGAAGGAGTATAAGATAGCAACACATAATGCAAGAAGCAAGCAACAGTTGTCACGGCAACAAATTAAAACCTCACTTTCTGAATACGACTGACGACTAGCTACACATAATGAAAGAAACCATACTATGAAAAGAAAAGGAAAAAAAATGTATATTTCAACTAGGGAGCACCATATAAAAATTTTGAGTGATTCACAGAAAAAAATTGGAACAAACAATGCGTCAAGAAACCAAAAACAATTCTTGTTTCCTTGACCTGACACTTTCTGAAGAAGCCCTAAAATATAGTCCCAATGCTTCAGAAACTAGTTGAAGCACAAGTCATAGTAATTCCGGCTTGCTCATTAAGTTGGTAGGATCCTAAGTGTTCAGTGTCTACTTTAATCTCTACTTTAATCACCCATTATACTCTTGAAGAGATTCTTACTAACATCATATTACACAATTTAATAATTCAGCATCAGCAAAGAGAAGTGCCAAATAGAAAGATGTATTAAGAAACGATTACGAGTTAACAAATGTAAAAAAGAAACAAATTCTAAACAAGAAAACGAACCTCTGGAGCTAGCCATCTATAACCATCAGTTTCATACTCCATAGCCTCACCAACACTATTGCAAGCCGCAACTATTCCCATATCTCCTAAGCAAGCATTCAAACGTTTATCTAACAGTATCCTCTGTGTATTCAAGTCCCGATAAGCAACTCCATGATCGTTCAAGAACTTGATTCCCACCGCAACATCCATCACGATCCTCAGAATATCTCTCATCTGAAGCTTTTTGTTCTTCAGAATCAATTCATAAACCGATCCTCCCTCCATCAGCTTGGTCACAATACACAATCCTTGATTCTCATCGACACAAACACCATGAAAAGGCAAGATATTCTTGTGCCCGCACGTCATCAGCTCCAAAAAATCTTTCCTCAGCTCAAACTCATAAGCATTTCCTTTATCACATCCTTTAAGCTTCTCGATCACGACTTTTTTGCCCTTATACATCCCCTTGAACGTACTCGCCCCAATCGAATCTGTAATTTCAACAGCTTCGTGATTTAGCAACCATCTCCCGATCCCATCTCGACCAGAGGTCACGGTTTGCCACTCGTCCACAGAGACCACGATCGAGTCATCGGGTAAAGGCATGATTAACCGAGGCATTGATTCTGAATTCTCTCCTCCATGCACGTTATTATTATTATCGGCATTGCAATCTTCGTCTATGGCCACCGGATCTCTCCCTTTAGTCCTCTGATCTTGGCATCCACAGAGTCCGAAGGGGAGCTTGATGGGATTGTTTTTTGGTCTTTTTAATGCTGCTTTAAGTGCATTCTCGATCTGGGTTCTGATCGCCTTATCCTGTCCCGCCTGAACTGACAGCACAACAACTCCAAGAGTGAACCCTTTCTTCTCAAAGATCTGCAACTTCTTGCAGCAAATTGAAGAACTATCTAATGTCCCAGACATGGATGGCCATGAAATAGCAGAGTTACAAGCAAATGTAAGCTTAAACACATTTGCATTTGCATTTGCATTTCCTTCTTCATCCGACATATCCCGGATCATAATCGCTGGCTGGTCACTGGCCGATGCTTGTTCTATCAATTTCATGTGCAGAAATACATCTTTCATTTCAAATCCAGCTTGTGCATAGCTATCAATCAGAGGCAGATATAAATAAATAAGACGGGATTTCTTTCAAACACTTTGGGGGAAAGGAGATGAAGACAAAATCACTGTTTGCACTCACCTGAGGGGCAAAGAATCGTAGTGCCTGCGGATATTGGAGACCAACTTCTCCGGCAGCTGGCTGCCGGGATACAGCTGTGTCAAGCTCCGCACCACACTTCCCCACACGTGCCTCCGGCAGCCGGAGGGGCCAGAAACCGGCGGCTCGCGAGGCGAATCGAGGTTCAGAGTGTTCTTAAACGAGGCAATGGCCTCCGATACGTTGCGGCTCAGCCTCTGGAAGCGCTTCTGGAAGGCGGAGGACTCCCGGAGGGCGGCGGCGGCGGCGGCCGATGCGGAAGATGCTGATGAGGAGGAGGAGGAAGGGTTGTTTTCCGGCGGGCACTCGGATCTGTCGTTGGTTCGCATCAGGACCTGCTCCACCATGTCCTCGTCGGTGCTTGCCCGGCTCGACCAGCACTCCAAAGCCGCGGCCATGGCTGCCAAAGGTAGAAACTTTTCCGAAGGACGGTTTGAATGACGCACTCGAACAGTACTAAAATACACGAGATTTTTGAGATGCTGCCATTTTTTTGATTACCTTTATTGTTTTTTCTTCTGACATGAGCCATAATGGTTTCCATTAAAGCAAGAAAAGGGGTAAAAAGGTTAAAAACAAGTTACAGAGAGGGCAGTTAGATTTTGGAAAGGACATTACTATTGAAACGTTCCCTTATTACTAGTCACCGCTATCTTGGGATGATTTTGCCTTTCTTATTTTTTCTAAAATTTTAGAAAAAACTCTTTCAGGCGATGTTCGGCGAAATGTCGTCTTCTGATAAGGTAAGTTTTTTCGTCGTCCGACTGGCGATCGCGTACGGGACCGACAACGTCCGACCGCCGAGACCGAACAGGTGCCGGAATGGATAATCACTAATTCAGTACCGCCCAAATGGCGTCCGTCCGGTTGGTTCGGGCACCACCTAGGCTGTAAGCGATCTTAGGCCGTATGGACCGGTCCGCGTACGAACCGGCCGGTCGGACGACCCGCTCTGTGGCCTGGGGCGACGACCGGACGTGACCCGATCCGACCGGTTCGACCGCCCGGAAATTTTTTTTTTTAAAACAATAATATTATTAGAAATTACTATGTTATAAATTGTACGTGAGATATTATCGTGTTAGGAGTTAAAAATTTTTATGTTATACGTTATACTTGATTATCTATAAATTGAACGTTATATATTATCGTGTTAGGAATTAGAAATTATTATGTTATAGATTCAAGATAATTATGTTATAAATTTGATGTTAGATATTATCGTGTTAGGAGTTATAAATTAATTATACTTGATTATCTATAATTGGACGTTATATATTATCGTGTTAGGATTAGAAATTATTATGTTATAGATTCAAAATAATTATGTTATAAATTGTACGTTAGATATTATCGTGTTAGAAGTTAGAAATTTTTATGTTATACATTAGACTTGATTATCTATAATTGGACGTTAGATATTATCGTGTTAGTAATTAGAAATTATTATGTTATACGTTGTACTTGATTATCCTATAATTGGACAGTAGATATTATCGTGTTAGGAGTTAGAAATTATTATGTTACATGTTATACTTGATTATGTTATAAATTGGACGTTAAATGTTATCGTGTTAGGAGGTAGAAATTATTGTGTTACATGTTAGAATTAACTAGTACGTACCCCGTGCGATGCACGGGCTGTATAATAAAATTTATAATTGAAGGCTATTAATCAATAAGTTATAATACATAGAACATTTGTTAGGTCATCGTAAAATGATACATTATTAAAAAGCTCTTTGTTTTTCCATGCAAAATTATTTTTCACTTGGTAATCGTAAATTGATATTTACCAAGATTGCTCTCCACTTTGTAATTGTGAATTGCATAGACACCTCATTCCTTCATTTTTTTTTTTTTTTTTTTGATTTTCGGAATGTTATCACCATGAAATAAAACTATAGTGAAAATATGTAATATTGTGATAGATACTAAAGATATGATTATCTGGTGAAGTTTAATTTTATATCGAGTATAAGGAAAATTGTTACCTTAAAGTTAAAATGTGGATTTTGAGTATATCTTTTTTTTTGTCAATCATTCTCATTTTTTATGCCAAATTCATTCCAATAATTGAGAACGATTTTGTTTTGTTATGTTTTAACAGAGCTTTGGAATTTTGGTTGTATCTTTTGTAAAACATATTTATAAAAATAATTACATTTGAAAAAAACAACAACGATGTTTTATCATTTGTAGATCAAAAATAACTAAATGAATCGGAGGACATATAAATCACAGTTTTTAAATAAAAAATATGTTTCATAAAAAAAGGTGATAATACAATGATTCAAAATGATAAAAAAAAATCGTATATTATAACAAAAAAATGTTTACATGAGTAGCGGATTAGTGAATCGAAAATTGTGACAATTTTAAAAAACATTTTACCATGATTGAAATGAAATCTTTAGAATATTTTTTACTTTTAGTTAAGTTGCATATATTGCATAACTATATATGAAAAAAAAATAAAATATTTAAAGTTCAAATAGGTGATTTATTTATATGTATATAATAAAGTGTACAGTCCAAATAATTAAATTTTATTTAGCATTTTTATTGTTAATATTGATACCGTGATTATTGTAAAGTCCAAATCTCATTTTTACAGTAAATTTATATTATATTAAAATGAATTAATAAGTCTAATAAGAGATGGATTGAATTAAAAAGATTGAATCGTGGTTAAATATCTTGATATCATAATTATACTGTTTCTAAAAAGATATTCCATAACATTTGGTTCTATAATAATACTGCTTTTAAATATAATTGATTCCAAATAGCCGGATTTAGTGTTTAATCAAATATTATGGAATATCTTTTTTAAAATATCTAATTATTAATTTATTTTTTGTTTCTTATTTATATTTTATTTTTGCCAATTGACAATATTATGTTTGATCACATTGTGCACGCAGATAATTTTTTAGATATAAAGTTGTGAACTTAACAAATATCTTATGTGGTTCACAATCCATATAAACAATTGACATTTGTCAAAATTTATGTGATAACAACATTTATGCATTATAAATGCTCTTATTTTGTTTTAAATAATTTCAAATATACTTCTATCCATTCCAAATAAAATTCATACTATTTAAATTCGAACATTTCGTACCAAAAATAAATCACCCACTTTATACCACAAAATCAGACATTTATTATTAACAACACATGTTCTATGAAAAAATAAAAATGGCTATCAGGTACTTAAAATAAAATCATCAACTTTATACTAAAATTGAATTTATTAATACCATAAATTAAATAAGTATTTTCTAAAAGTCATTTCTACATTTTGTCTAAATAATTTTTTAGCGGCACATAAATGTTATTTATATTTTTGTATTTGGTTATCTTGTCTACGAAGAAAAAGATAATCTTGCAACTCTACTATGCCAACAAAAAGATGTATGAAAAATAACATAAGTATCAATTTATTATGTTTTACTCAATACTGGAAATATAATATCCTCCCTATATATTATTCCCGAATGCGCTGAGCCTACGTGGCTGTTTCTGGTGCTTCGGAATCCTACTTGGCAAAGAATCATGCTTCGTAATTAGGTTTGGACAAATAATATAATATTGATATATTAATAATTAATAATTAATAATTTAGGTTTGGACATTCCATAAATATTATTTAGCAAACTTAGGTATTTTAATATCACTTGTACTAATATAGCCCTTTATTTCTTTGTAATTTTACATACTGAGCCACTAAGTGACTAATATATCTCTGACTTTTGATTTGTTTCCTTCAATTAGCTATTGAATTATAAATGTATTTTAAAAGTTGATAACTTTTGTATTTCTTATCGGTTTTACATATATAATATATCAAATTAATCATCTTTTGATGATCTTCGATATGACATCCATATAGTATATATGAAATAAATAATTATATTTATCTTTATAATAATAAAAAATAATAATATTTATTAAAATTCATTAGAAAAATAAAATTATTTCTCAATTGACATATTTATATTTAATGTAGTTATATGTTGTAAGTTTAAAAAATTATTATAATATAACACATGTAAGTTGCACAAATAAAAAGTGTCATACTAAATATATAATAATATATATATATATATATATATTTTTATAAAAGATATTTAAATTTTCAACTACTTTTTCTCATTAATTTTAGATTTTAAGAAAAAATTAGCAAGCACCCGTGTAATACACGGGCGTTGTACTAGTAGATATAAAGATTAACGATTAATTCTCTATAATTGCTCAATCAAGTCTATATATTTAAATTAAGGATTTCGAAAGTTTCTATAATACCGCAATATTTGTTTCCATAAAACTAAATCATACTAAATTTAAATTCAGCCAATAAAGGTAATAACCATAAATATTTGGCTAAAAAGATTATGTACATTAATTACATTGATTTTTGTTAATTTACTATTTTTAGACAATAATTAATGAAATTGGCGGGAAATTATTTCTAAAAGTGAATTATGTTAATCCTTATTATATATTAATAGATTATCTTATAGACTAGAATTAATATATCTTATAAATTAGAAAAAAGATGTTATAATGTTAGAATTTATAAATTATTATGTTATGGATTATAATTTAACATGTTTTAAAATTATAAATATCGTACTATATTGTAGGTGTCATTGGCATATTTTGGAGGATATGATATTGATTACAGTGTTGGTTTCGGTACAACCACATTATTTTATAGTGATGCGAAGGCTATTGAGACTGCAAAAAATACGACACTTGTAAATGGTTTCTAAGGTGAAGGTTTTGAAGTGCAAACGAGGCGAATGTTATAGAGGCAAACAAGGAGATTTAGATAAAGCTGCTTCTAAACGGAAAAAAAAAAACGAAAACGTGTGTAGACATCGAAATTTTAATATTTTATTAATTAATGTCTTTATTTATTTTGGGACATAAATCCATGATAAATAAGATATTTAATTAATAAAAGTTATTATTTCTTGCCCAACAAGTCAAGTCTTAGGATAAGGAAAGAGATTATATCAAATCTTATGATAAGGAAAGAGATTATATCAAATCAAGAAGGACCATCAAATTGATGTCTTCTTTTCCAAGATTCTCTCTCCTACACCTATAAATAGGACTCTTCTCAATGCCACAAATCACACCTCAAACACATCAAAATATCAAACACATCTCAAAGATTAAAGTCTCAAATTCAAGAGCTCTCAAGAACCCTCTTGAAGATTTGAAGAAGATCTTGAAGAACCGTCTGAAGTCCATTCAATGATGAAGAAGGCCAAGAAGAAGAAAAAGAGATGGCGGTCCTCCAATAAACAAAGAGGCGACATCCATTCCTCTCAAATCATTCAAGAACATCAACGATGTTCAAGCAACATTCAAGCCGCGTTCGTTGAGAAGTTCAACCAACATAGCGTTTGATCAGGGAAAAAACTATCAAACCCTCGAGTCAACGTTATTCAAGTCAAAGTCCATCTTTCAAGAAGATCAAAGAATAAAGTCCTCCAAGAAGGTTTATTCGATCAAGTCAAGGTCTAACATTTAATACGGGAATAAGTCATTCGACCCCCAAATTAATGTTAGAGAAATTTAAGACCAAACCCGAAGGAGATTCAATCGTCAAATCCATCTTTCAAGATCTCAAACTCAAATTCATGAAGAGAAGAATCAGAGGAATAATAGAGATTGTAACATGCAATATCATTTGATCGAAATATATTCAAGTTGTACAAAAGCTTTATGCTTTTCATAAAATTTATTGTTACAAATTTGGCACGCCCAGTGGGACCATTTCTACCTCTCATCTCTTCTCTCCAAATCAAGTTCGAAGATCTTTGAAGATCCATGAAGACTTCTTTGAAGAAAATGTACAAGGGGCAACGAAGAATGATGTCTTCCCAAGCTATGAGTCCGTCCATTGGGGGCAATTCACATTGAAAGCTCCATCAAATCCTCAAATTCAAATGCTCCTTGATATGAGCCTAAACTATCTACATATTCAAGGCTCCTTGATATGAGCATAAACTATCTACATATGCTCCTTGATATGAGTCTAAACTATCTATATGGCTCCTTGAACGAGCATAATATGTCTACATATCAAGATCTCCTTGACACGAGAATAAAAGGTATACATATCAAACTTGAAGGCTCCTTGATATGAGCTTAAACTATCTACATATTCAAATGTTCATTGATACGAGCCTAAACTATCTACACATTCAAATGCTCCTTGATATGAGCCTAAACTATCTACATATATAATGCTCATTGGTATGAGCTTAAACTATCTACATATGCTCCTTGATATGAGCCTAAACTATCTATATGGCTCCTTGACACGAGCATAAAATGTCTTCAAATCAAGATCTCATTGACATGAGAATAAAAGGTCTACATATCAATCTTAAAGGCTCCTTGACACGAGCATAAAATGTCTACATATCAAGATCTCATTGACACGAGAATAAAAGGTCTACATATCAATAACTCCTTCATACGAGTATAAACTATCTACAAATCATGTCAAATGAAGAACTCCTTGACACGAGTTTAAACTATCTACAAATCAAGTCAAAATGAAGAACTCCTTGATACGAGTATAAACTATCTACAAATCAAGTCAAATGAAGAACTCCTTGATAAGAGTTTAAACTATCTGCCAGTCTGACCAGTCTGTATCCTCCGAGCCTCTTCGATCATCGTCTGTCGTTCCTGACGAACGAACGCATCTACATTCCGACTTCTAGTGTGTCGGGGTCCAGAACCTGGATAATACTCATTGACCTCGTCGTCGTCACTGGCAGCTTGTCCATGTATACGAATACCCTAAATGAACAATTTAAAGTAATTATTAGTAAATATTTTTTTAAAAAAAATCATATAATACGATAATTACAATTATATATATTACTTTCAAAATAGTTAAATTATATATATTTTTTAATATATCCTTTAATACATACATATATATTATATATATATCTTTTAATAAATTATATATTTAAATTTTTTAATATATTGCATTCATAATAGTTATATAAATTTTTAAATTGATAATAAGAATTAATTAAATTAATTATAATAAAATTTGGAATTAATTAAATATTTAGTAATTAATTTTAAATTTACTGATTATTGTAATAACTATTATAAAAGTAATTAATTAATTTTATAGTATTTAGTAATTTATTATTATTATGATAATTAATATAATTTTTTTAATTACTTTATATAATTTTTTGTTTATTAATATAATATTATTTTTGTTTTAAATTATAATTATTATATTATGGTAATATTTTTATAATATTTTGTAATTTATTATTATTATGATAATTAATAAATTTTTTGGTCTGTCTGGCCCCGGAATATGCGCAGCAAGCTGCACGCCATCGGTGGGTGACCGGTCGCCCCACAGGCCGTACGCAATCACGGTCCGCACGGCCGGGGCCGCGTCCAGTAGCGCCGGCCGGACGCGACGGCATAATTTAAAAAAAAATTAAAAATTATTTATAACGTAAAAAAAAATACCTTGTCACTGAAGAATCTTTTGCCGATGTCGTGGGATTTTTTCGACATTTTTTCGAAATTTTTTTGAAGCTCAAATGGCTCGTTGAAAATCAAAAGTTTAGAGAGATAGAGAGTAGAGAGAAGGTCTAGAGAATAGGGTTAAGTGCAAACTTATAAATGGGGGGAGGGGAGGCGGTACGTAGTAATAGAGGGCGGTGAATAGTGATTTACCAAATTCAGAAGTTACTTCTTGGTTTTGACAAGTCATTTGTGCAAAAAATCACAAATGGTAGGCTTCGGGTGTATATGTCAAGAAAAATATTTTAAATTACCTCCCACACTAAAAATATCAATTTTAATTACACAAATAATACCTGTGTAATAATATTAGCATTATAGCAAAAGATCATGATTATATTTGCAGTTTTACCATAATACGGTTACTATTAAGATTTGGCTTAGATAATCAATTTACTAGCTAAATTAATGAGAATCTTATCAATTCCAAAAACGGTTCCCGAGGCATATGGTAAGAGGGGATTTTCCCACAACTCAATAACTGCCCACCACTCTTTTCAACACAATTTTATCCCTTTTCTCACTCCCACAACCCCTTCAACTACGAATAACAAATAAATAAATATATATATATGGATAATATTATATAAATTATATAAACCAAACATATACAACTCCGTATCTGTAAACATTGCGGATAATAATATATACGTTGTATGAACTAAACATATACAGTTTCGTATATGTAAACATTGTGGATAATATAATATATACGTCATATAAACTAAACATATACAGTTTTCAAATTACTAAACATATACAATTTTCAGATTCATTGTGTGTAATATAAAAATATACGTTATATAAACTAAACATATACAGTTTTCCGATTACTAAACATATACAGTTTTCAGATTTTCGATCACAATCCTTTTCACATTACTAAATAATTTTTCGACTAGTGGATATGACGGAAAATAACAAAACGATGATACGATCGAACTTGATTTGAATTCAAAATAAAATTTCCTATTTTTTCGTAAGCTAATTTTACGTGTGAATGGTGAGTTTGGTGTTTACCACGAGAGAGAATATCCTTGAATTATTTTGTAATAACTCTTCCCGTAACTGACGGAAGATAAAGGTTTAATTGACATATGTTGCGACCATTTATTTAGCTGGTATTCCCATAATTTATGTTGCATCGTTTTGTATTGGTGCAAATATTTTTACATAATATTATCTATGCAAATATTTTTATATTTTGAGTAGGCCAATAACATTAGAGGAATTTGCACCCTACACTTGAAGATATGACTTATATTACAATTATACACTTAATACATTATTATTTATAATAATACCAAACCAATCAAAAAATATTGCAAATCTACCTAAGAGTATCCGTGTAACTGATATTGAAATTAAAAAAACCAGACTCCTAAATCGACCATGAGTGCGAAAAACCATAAAGAAGCCCATAATTCCAAACCCTAGTTTCTCTATCCTCACTCGACGGAAGAACATGTCGCACTTCGGTAGATTTGGATGGCATGAAGCACACTTCCTCGATTTCTGGTATTTACTTACTCCCTTCAAATCCATGTCTGCGCGTCTCTTATTTTCTCCTAAGTTTCGCGTTGTCTGTTGTTTTAATCTTCACGATGAAGCTCCTCAGATCTGTTTTTTTAAGCTTAAATTTCGTATAGATCTTTTGTTTTTCTGTGCGATTCCTTGAGTTGAAATCTGGATTCGTGGATGTGCAGAGAATTGGGACACAACCGAGGACAAAATTGACCCGGGCTATGACGACTGCGGGGATGAGGGCACTGTCGCCAAGACAAAATTGACCCGGGCTACAAAGTGGTGGATGTGTTCATTCGCGAGATTTATCATTTGCAGAGTTGCAATTTTTTTTTTATTTATTTAGTTGAAACATTCATGAGATTCGGATCAGCTGATTTATATACTCGAGACTTTGATTCAGGTCAGCTTAATAACATTACTTAGAGGTTTTTGACGGAATCACAATCTCATGGACACACTACTTTTCATAGTTCACAATTCACAAACTTTTCATATTCATTTTGGATATGTTGCGTGTATATGTTATGTATATATGGAGAATATGTTCTGTATAATAAAAGATTTATTGTCGAAAACTTGATTTGTTTAATTTGTTGATAGATAGCTTTCGTTTGTGAATGGATGTTTGTTTTTGTTTTTTTGTTTTTTTATAGTTTATGTTGAGTATATTAGAATATTTTTTTGTTAGAAAAAGAATTTGACAAAGCATAAACTGATTTTTTTTATATTTATGGTTTATATTCAGTATATTTTCGGTATATGATAAAGAAATTTATCGCGTAACATAATTTTTATATATAAAATCAATTTATATTTTAGCATAAATGCATATATTGAATATATACTAACATAAACGCAATATATGTACGGTTTATTTTCAGTATATCTTCGGTATATTTGTGGTATATATTTAGTAAAATCATGGAAAACATATACAATACATATACCATTATTACGATTTGTATTGTAAATATATACTGACATTATATTTTATATATTCATTTATAGATACCATGATTATGTTTTATATTTACTATAATCACTGAAATATATACAACATATACACCAACATTTTTTGATGGCATGTTTTATGTATATATATTAAACAATATACTGAATATATACTAACATAAATCCAATATATACTACCTGAGAGCTCTATTAAATAACCTGCGTGAATTAAGGGATAAGGGTTGGAAGGATATGGTAACTTTAGGCATTAATGTAGATAAATAATGTCTTTTAGGTAGAAACGTAATTATTTCTACTTGTATGGTAAAATTGCAATTAATTTAAAATCAAACATAAAAATTTCCCATAACATTACCTAAGCCCAAAGCCTACAATTTAAGTGAGGCCTACTTAAAAAATTTCGTCCAGGCTTGGAAGAAATTGATGTCCAATATGGATCCATCAAAAACGCGACAAGTAAAGAATGGGAAAGAATAAAGAGGAAAAAAATGGGAAGAGTGGGAAAGAATACAGAGCCCAACAACTAACTAGACAATGACCACCAGACATAAATTTTAGATACGTAGATTTATGTTCTTCTACGCAAAAGTATACGTGAATTTCGAACTTATATATAGTTGATATCTTATGAATCATGAGTGTAAAGTTAGCTTATATGAGAAAATAAGGTTCTAAAAGTTGAATCGATTATCGAACAAACTACTGGTTGTATTTCATTTCGTAAATCGTTATTGTGTAATATGCATTGCCAATTTAAGTTTACTTATATCTCATCATTTTTATTTGTACAAATAAAAAAAAAAAATCGTAAACTTTTATAAATGCTATAGAAGTTAGAGAAATTTTAAGTATAAATTATCAAAATTTTAAAATTAAAAGCCTTTTGAAAAGGAATGAAAACAAAGAGTGCAATGTTGTAGATCATTTTGTTTGACAATAATGTCCATTGATTAAGGTGGATTGTGATTAATTATGCTAGTTAAACAAGGAAAAAAATTATAAAAGAAAAACGAAACTATGCCAAGCCGATTGAACATTCGCTTGAACACGCTGAAACGACACCATATGAAGGATTTCTTCAACTGAAAATCTGGTTTGGCGTACTTGCAGAATGCCTTGCTTGCTTGCGCGGTTTGTTAGATTTCCATGACTTGCGGTGCAATGCATCGAAAGTGTTTGCTACTTTCCTATTCGTTTTTTATTTCTTCTTCTTTTTTTTTTTTGCACTTATTTATTTATTTATTTATTTGTCTATTGTCCGATATATGTTTGATCAAGAGTTTCAGATTTTTCCCCGCTTATTAAGACACTAGTTGTTGATGAAAACTAAAAAGAAGGACAAATTCGTCGAGTCGAGTTCATTTTAGTGTAACGAATTTTCCTCCCTTTTGATTTATTTAGGTTTTACAAACTTTTAACTCAAAAATCCAAACCAAATATGACCCAACTTAACTCATATCAATATTATCAATATAGTTAAATAATATCAATAAATGATTAGTACAAAATTTTCAACAAAATTCACTATTCATATACTCATATACTTTTAACTAAGTATAACTACCGAGCAGTTGCAATCATTATTTTATGACGCTCACATCACATTTTTTTTTAATAAGAGAATTGCATTAAAGCAACTTGAGAGTACATTATAGAAGAAAAAGAAAACAAAACATGAAAGGAATCCTTCCATTAGTAAGAAAATATTGATACAACCGCTCAATTAGCAATATTATGTTAGTCATTGTTCTTCTGTGATATATGAAAACACGTAACACAATTCAAAGATGCTAAAATATCCTTGATATCAGCAAACAACTCAGAGAGGATCCAATACATTCGAGTGAACTATACATCCTACAACATAGTATGTCATAACAGTCTAAAGTTTAAATTCCGGCCAATGCAAAACGCAAACCATAACGGACCGCCAAAGTTTTCGCTCATAAAGGAGAAATTGAACCTCGATATGGCTACATAAGTAGCAAAAGCTGCTTAACATGCGTCGTTTACTCCTGAACCAACCTCATAATCCACATTACACTAATTTTATTCATTTATGTTTTTGAATCATATCGCCCTTAAAAACTAAATTCAATCTTGTTAAATTTATTTTTCAATCTTGACTAGCTTTATTTAGTAAATCAAAATCAAATGAAAAAATTAAGACCATTCAAAGATTAGTGTTGCTATGATAACTTACTAGTTTCAAAAATTACAATATTCCCTTTTTCGTTTTTTAAATATGCACAAAGGCAAATAAGAAATAAAAGAATAGGGAAAAAATAATTAAAGATTCTAAATTTCCAACCCCACCCATTAAAAAAGGGAGGGAAAAAAAATGAGAAGGAGGTTTTGTGCATTTTTTTTTTGATACAAAGACCTTCCGGTTTCTTGTGTTGTACTTTTAAATCCACATCAGCTTAAAAAGGAGAATTAGAGGTGTAATTAATGCAGCGATTAGTATCATTTACACAAAAGAGACCTCCCTCTCGACATCAGCCACCGAGCCCGATCACACTCTTCCTACCCTTCTCCCTCGCCGCCACATCTTGCCAACAGGAGCCCAATTTCGAGCTCAGTCGCTCG
>CACSLK010014283.1:5858460-5869616 GCA_902706635.1 Striga hermonthica | reverse complement strand
TGTAATATATGGAATTGTTTGAATGACTTTCTTAATGGGAGTCTTGGATAAGATGTGGTGAAATCACGAGTGTCGTTGAAGAATGCCAGGACCAAATATTTTTGTGGGATTATTGGTAAGACTTTTGGTCTTTTATCTTTTTAGCTTGATAGGTTTTTTGAATTTAAGGGGGTGTAGACTTTTTAAAACTTTAATTTAATGTATTTAATTTAGATTTTTTTAAAATTTCGAGTTGTTCATTTGTAATTTAAAAAAGTCTTATAAAATTATGAGTAATTAACTTATTTGAGACTTGAATTTTGTTAAGGGGGTGTATTTAATTGAGATATTATGTGATATTTTGAGAGTTTTTTTAAGACTTTTTAAGTACTTTAGAAAACCTGTTGTATTCAATTGAGATTTTAAAAGTCTTGAGGTATTCAATTGCGATTTTAAAAAGTCTTACAAGATCATGAGATATTCAATTTACTTGACACTAGAATTTGTTAAGACTTTTTAAAATTTGGTCAAATTTCTAAAGAAAAAACTTTATACGAAATCTCAGTTCAAATCCTACCTACAGACTTAAGATTTCACAGAATTCCTTCAAAATCTGAAAAATCATACAAGTCTAAAAACCTATAAACTCTATTCAAAATCATACAAGTCTAAAAACCTATAGACTCAATTCGTTACAGCCCTAGTTTCCCTAGTTTGATCCAAAAGTGAAAATCATAGCTTAATAACAAGTCCTTACCCAAAAACGCGTTAGCAAGTCCTTATTAACAACACCAAGTCTTAAAGGTATATGCATACCTTGACTAAATTCATAAAGGAAATGAATTTATTACAATGAATTTATTACAAAGAGTAATTATTTTGAGAACATTTTGGAAGACCCAAATATACGCATAATCGATATATTGGCATATTAAAAAATCCACTCATATGGCAATGAGCGACTACGATTCAGCTGGATAGCAATTTGGCTTATTCTAGTTATTGTCTAATTGTAATTATGTATTTTTAGTCTATAAAATCTATCGTTTCGAAAAAAAAAAAATCGAGCAATGAGCGACTATAATTTACGGGGGGAAATTCAACCAAATGCTCACAAAATTGAAATTAACAAAAATTACAATTGTGCATGAGCAAACATCAAGATATACAAAACAATAGGGAAAAGGAAAAAGACACCAAACCTTATAACTTCAAAGTGGAACAAAGCATAAAGTGAAAGTTTTTGTTAGGGAATATATGCATAGCATATGGAGATTTATTAACAATTGGATATGTTAAAAAAAGAAATAAACCGATGTACTCTAATGTATCTTCATCTTCATCAGTGACAACGGTTACAATTTAAAAAAAAAAAAAAAAAAAGTGTTTAGGAAAGACTATCGTGTGATTTATTGTTGGTGAATTTCGTGCAGTCAAATGGCCCCATCTGATTGTTTTTCCTTTTGACCTGAAAATCACAGCAAAATGTGTTCACCAAATCTGAAAAATGATGGATTAGGTAATAAGGTAAATGGTTTAGTAAAACCGACGGAACCGGCCGGTTCAACCGAGAACCGGTCAATTGACCGATCCCAATTCGTGAAATGAACTGGTTGCCAACGAACTAGTCAAAAAACCGGTCAACTACCGATTTGAACCGGTCAAAACCGGTCGGTCGGACCCCTTTGAACCGGTTCAGCTTTTTAGTTTTAGAGATAAATTTTATTACAGTTAATATATTTAAAAATATTTTCAATATAAATAAAAACACTTATTTAAATTAATGGATATATACAAGTTATTTTTAGTTAGGGTAAGCATTTGAATGTTTTAAATTGGCTAAATATTAAATCAACAAAGTTTTTATGTATAATTTTTATTATGTAAAATATTATATATGCTTAAAAATATTAATAAATTAAATAACGGTTCAATGACTGATCGGACCAGTGACACATTGAATCAGTAGGTTGGTCAGTTTAATTACCGAATGCGCTGAGCCTAAGTGGTGTGTACTTCGTAAGCTTATTTGTCATAAATTTGTGCTTCATATTGACAAATATACAGATTTGGTTTTGACTATTAAACTTGGGAATTACCATAAATTATTTTTTTTCTTTTTTCTTAAGTTACCATATATCATTCTTACGTTTTTTTTATTTAATTCGTACACTATTGCTATGGAGCAATCGGATGGCTCGGCTTATGGAGTCATCCACAGTTATTCACAAGTAGTGTATTGACACGTGCTCTACAATAAATGCACTTTGGACAAGTGTCAATACACTAAGTGATGGATGGCTCCATAAGAAACCCATCCGATGGCTCCATAAAATTTTTGTTAATTCGTATATCAATTATCATGTATTAGTATATTTTGTATTTAAAAATTTATAAGTTTTTATTTGTATTTATATTTTATTTATGATATATCAAAGTAATTACATTTTAATGATTTTCGATTTGACATCCATATTGCATATATAAAATTAAAACCATTTCATTTGTATTTATGAAAAACAAATATTTTTATTATCAAATAAATTTATAATAATCAAATAACAATATAAAAATAATAAAAATAATAAAAATTTAATTCATCAATACACCATAAAATAATGAATTTAATATGTTTCTTCCATAGTTTTTAGATAAAATGTAGAAATTAAGTATTATTTCTCAATTTAAATATATTATAAGGAACTAAATGATAATATGTTGCTAGAAATAATAAATATAAAGGGATATCATAATTAAATATAATAAAATAGTTTTATGTTTTATCAATTTATAAATAATACATTTATGCATAAATTAAATATTTGAAATTATTAAGTTATATATAGTTAAAAAAACTTGAAAAATTAAAAAACGATACGCATAAAATATAATCACAATACAACAAAACTTGTTTTGTTTTAAAAATATTAAATCAAACATATGGGATTGTAACTAATATCTGTTTCAGACATATATAATTTTATAAAGATAATTAAAAAAATATTATTTTTGACAAATTTAGTATAAAATGTGGGCGCCATATTAATTAATTATCACTTTGTTAGTTATTTATTATTGTTGTATATTCATTATACATAATTTTACAATAAAAATATAAATAATTTTAATTTTTGATTGTACAAATATTAATATATTTAAGTACCTGTGTAGTACACGGGTATCATACTAGTATATAAATGTATTAGTATAGAATAGAAGGGGAGTGATTTGCTGAAAATAAAAGTTAAACAATTTTCCCACAAATTCGTAGAAAAGTATAATTTATTAGTTAGTAAATTTTTTTTGTATATTTGATTTGTTATTGATAAATAAGTTTGTTTCCATTTACCTGATGCTCCTAACTATGTAATTGATTGACCAAATATTTGTCAAGATATAATAGGGACAATTTGTTTTGCTATATTATGTATCATACTAAATAAAGTAACACACGTTAGAAAACTTACAATACCTTTATCATTTTTCCAAAATAATTTATACTTATAATGTTCATCTTTTAAAATTTAAAAATACTATTTATCTATTTTTGGAGATTTCTTACTTATTTTTTTTTTATTTTATTTCTGTATTTATATTTTAAATATAACTACAAATATAATAAAGTATCTATTTTTCTATTTAACCAACAAACTCATGCATCACAATTCACAAGAGCACATTACTAAGTGGACCATTACATAAAACGTTTATAAGATGAATAATTTTTTTTCCTTCCTTTATAAATAGCACCTGAAAAGCTCTAAATCTAAGGCCTTTTCCTTTATATTAAGGAAGGCTGATAGCTCCTTTTCCTAAGGTCTCCAACATGCATCTAACTAAAGTTTGTAGAGTGTGTCAAGGGAAGTTATGGAAAGAGATGAAAGTGATTGAAGGAGATGAAAATGTAAAGGGATAATAAGCTAATGGATGAATAGTCAAAAAATGCTTAAAAAGGAACCAGACTGTTAATAGAACATAGTATTAAAACAATCATAACAAAAGTAAAAACTAGAAGGTGTATGTACCGGGGACCATGGGCTTGGCTCGGGTAGAGATTTGTCGGGAGGTGAATTTTGCACCGCGCCACTTTTCTTAGAGAGGATATCCTGACAGTAAATTCATATTTAATATATTAGAAACATGATATATAAGACTGATGGAATTAAACAGAAATGGAAAGCACAAAAACCAACATTCATGAACACTTCAAGTAAGAGTGAATAGAAGAATAATGATTGAAGGGGTTCAAAATGATATATCTTCCCTAGTGACTAATCATATAAATGAAGCCATAGTATAATCATTGACCTCTAATGACAGAAAGTAAATAAAACCAAGTGTTAGCCAGATTTTCTAGTTTCATCCCAGTACACCTGTTACTCGTTTCTTGGTTATACAATACTAAGTTAAATGCAAATGTGGTATCATAAAGTCATTGAATATACTTTCTGATTATCAATAAAATATGAATAACTATGCATACAACTCTTATAATCAGACATATGAGAAAATTATGATAGAGAAACAATATATGGCAGTTGTCAGGCTGATGACCAACCTCAGAACAGTCAAACTAAATTACCCGAGCATCCACAGCCTACAACTTACAATATGTTTTAATTTCTTTAAAACATAACAGTTTTCACAGCGTTTAGATTACCACAAATTGCAAATTCTGCCAAAATAATGTTCAAGTAAACAAGCCATTTTTAGCATCATCTCCCAAATAAATTGTCTCAGTGCAGTTTATTTTATCTGAAATATCAAAGGCATTTATATATATTCTTCTCAAACGGTCAAACCACATTCCAAAGATGGAGTACGACTTACTTCTCCGGCAGCTTCAATTGCAGCCAACCATTCTTCAGAAAATGGAATAGCATTTTGTGGAAGAGCAGACAGGCACGTTTTCTCATTAAGATCATCATCCCCATGTATGCTGCTGCAAGGTAATAGAAAAATAATTTGAGTCTGAAGAATAAAATTTAGGACAATGTTTACAGTGAAGAAACATAATCATGCAAACAGACACAAACAAGGAAAAAAACAAAATGAGAAACAAAAAGGAAAAGATGCAATATTTATATGATAATGCTTACTTTGGTGATAATGCAGCTTCAACCTTGACATGGTCCAACTTAGGATGAAAAGAACTCAAAGAATCATTAGTATCTTCAAATTCTTTACTTCTGGAGGTGTCAGGAAAAGACTCAACTCTTGAAAGATCAGGTATTACATCGGCAGTATAATCTTTAACTCCATATGCATCGCTGCACTTTTCATCTATTATTAAAGGTGTATCCTTTGAAGAAAAACTGGTGCTTGTTGAAGTACTCGAGCACGATTCAGTCTCACCAGTGTCTGTGCGTTCTGTGCTCCCAATCGCATTTTTCACACTCGACACATCAACCTGATATTCCACCGGAAAGTAACTTCCCGCATGTAGTCTGTGATTGTGATGCTCAATGTTCTCAGCTACAAATTTAGCTCTAGGCAAAGTCAACCGTTTTGATTCATTTGTACAGAGTTCACTGATTTCAGACGATAGCACCAGCAAACTCTCCGGATCTTGTGAATTTCTTATGTTATCCATACCAGATTCTCTTCCCCTTAATGTCATATTTGAAGTTAGTGGATTATCTGCAGAATCATCTTGAAAGATTGCATTTTCTGTCATCTTTCCAGAAGCTTTCTCCTGAGACTGTTCACCAGTCCTGCTTTCGTGGAAGGAACTGCAATTGTGAATCTTCAGCTTATGAGAGTCTTCATGAAGACTGTTTGACAGGTTTCTATCAGCAGGATTGTCTGACAAAGCATCAACATTATAGGAACTCACATCCACTAAACTAGAGTGGATTTCAGATAATGAGGAATTACCAACAACATTTAACTTGGTGCTGACAAGATGTCTGCTTATTTTTTCTTCATCGAAGTTGTTATTGCACATATTAACTGGAGATAGTGAGCTTTCAGTCGTAATCTTCATGTCCTTGTTCAGATTTTGTCTGTCCGCGACTACCAATTTTAATTTCTCAACATTTTCTTCTTGCGAGGAACTTTGAACACATAATTCTTTATCAGGCAGCAATCTATTACTTGTATTGAACACTGCATTTCTTGGTGGTGCCAAGCCTTCTCCAGATTGATTAGTGCAACTATCAACCTCTGAAATCAAATTTATGTCAGACCTGCAGCCTCCAACCCTTGAAGCACATAAAGCATTCTCCATATGAATCTTTCTCATGAGTGCATTGATCGGTAACTTGGGCAAAGCAGTTTCTTTTGTATGATCATCATGTAAATGCTTGGACCCAAAGTATGACTTTTCAGCCTCGACTCGGCTGTGCTCTAAAGATGCAATGCTTGTACTTCCACTATACCTACTGCTTGGCTGGGACACACTCGGATGCTCACTAAAAAGTTTATCGTCCATTACTTGTTTATGACTTGCACTTTCTGTGGGCAATTCAGTGTCGACCTTCTGTAATTCTCTCTCTTCATTACCGTTCTTTCCATTTCCATATTTGCAGTTATGTGGAATCTGTCCATTGAAAGCAAAATTATTGTCTTCAGACTACTTACTATTAATAGGTTACAACTAACAAAATCATAAATGACCTTCTTGCTTACCTTCTTCACATGTTTCTGCTCAATTTTTGGTTTAATTACCTCAACAGTGTTGACATGAGATGATGCACTACTCTCTGAGCTGGAGCTTCTGCCATTAACACTCATTGTTCTTGCTTGAATTTCAGAATCAACCTTGGGTTTTCTTGTTAAGTTATCTTGAAATCTTGCATTTTCAGGTTTATCAGTTTCTTTATCTCGAAACGATGAATCATGGAAGACCGGACGTATAGGCTACATCAGCATCATACAATTACCAATATTAAGGAAGCAAACAAACTTCTTTCTTGAACTTGCATTCACTATTCAACAGTAGAATTCGTGATACCTGACTGAAAAATGATAAAGACGGTGACGGCATCCTCAAACCAGATGGTTTTGTAGGTGGATTTGGCAAAGTATGCATAGCCGCACCATAAACATGAGCATGTTGAGAAATGAGAGATGCAGAAGATGTTGATTCTTTTCGGTCCTCGGATGAATTCACTGACCTCACTGGTGTTGTAATATCTGAAAACATCCTTGAACCTGAATTATCGGCTAAAACTGGACTGATAATGTCAGATGAAAGTCTCTTGAATGATGAGTTGCCCTGTAAAATTTTTTGCAGGTTTAAACTACTGATGTGATCAAGCAAAGTTATAAAGTACTTCAAGACAATTGCTACGTTGTAAAAGTGCTATAAGTTTTCTGCTAATAAGGTTTAATGAATAGTATATAACTAAACTAGCCAACAGACTTCTAACTTCAATGGCCCTATAAGAAAGAAGGTGGGCTCTTACAGAATTTCCATCTGAATAGCGAGGAGGTCTTTGTGAACTAGATTTTGATGCATTCTTGGTGTTTTGGAAACTTCTAGAGAAGCTCTTTGATCCTGGATTTCTATGGCTGTCAAAATCTGCATTGATACATGATTAATAACCTAGACTCGTATTTTAAAGGGTCCGAAATTCTCAAATGCATACAACTTAACCACCAGGCAATCAGACTGAAATTGAATGCAACTATTTTTTTAATTCAGAAAACAAATTCAGCATAAATAAGATGCATATTGACCATCACCTAGCATTTTACCTGGTTTAGCAATCTGGTTGTGTTTCACAGGGTTAGCTTTGAGAATGGTGCTCGTATTTGAAACACAAATCGAGCTAAGGCTTGGTTTCATGCCCGGAAATTTCGGCAGCTTTAAATCCTTCCCGGCAGTCTTGCCAGCGTTCACAATTGCAGGCCTTTTTAACGTACCAAATTATTAAGGATAATGCTATATTCAAACTTCCGATAAAAAATGAGAAGAACGTAAGAAAAGGTCAAGATAGATTCAGACTGCAATATAAACAAAGGATATGATGACGAAGGTAAAGGTCGAGGACAGTCACCACATCTGGATCCAGATTTTTTACCAAGATGTGTTGATAACTTCCGTGAAGCCTGAAATGCCATCAAACATTAGAAGCATTAACAAGGACAAGTCTCCCATTCTATAGAGAAGGAAAAAGGTAAAACTACCCACAGAAGTTAACATTAACTTTTTTGAGGAAGCAGAATCAATCTTTGGAGATGACCAGCCCCTACTTCCATCTCTACCAGACTGTTCATCTTGCATTTCTTTTAATAGATCTTTTTCAAGTTTTTTCGGGATCTGAGGACTACCATGAGTGCCACCATTAATGAAAGGAGATCTTTCTCTACAGGATGTACCACTAATGACAGAGAGTTCTACGGGATCCAAAACACCTGAGGAAAGGACAAAGCATACATACTAATCGTCCATTGATAATAAAAACAGAATTACAAATCAAATGAGTGATAATAATCAATAGAAACCAAACAGATAAAAACAAAAAGAAGCCACCTTCTTCAGTGAAAAAGGCTTTATCCCATGCTAGGCTTTTCCGCAGATTATATCCCCCTCCCTTTTTCTTCCTTTTCATCTGTAGTGGCTCCAAGCTGAGTTTTGGGGATTCAGATTTGTTTATGTTGATATTCTCTTTGAAATAGCTAGTTTCATTAATTGAGCAAGGGCTAGCCTGATCCAAAGCGTGTGGTGAAGCCTCTGCAAGATATAGAGGGCGAGGAACAAAATTAAACAACCGAATTAATCGTTATCTAGTTTCAGTAAAAAGAAATACCTGTACCGAGAGCAGGAAAAAAAATACTTGCGAATCAATTAGAAAACTGGGTATAAATTCTGGATATCTTTCATTTATTACGTGTTCTAAATAATTGATACAAAGGTTTTTCGGTAAAAAATGCCAGCCTAAGAACATGTACAACAAAGTTGATTCTCTCTACATAAACTCTGAAAAAGGCAATATGCCGCAAGACACGATCATTACAATTTAATTGATTTACTCTACAGCCCTGCATCCTTTTGCAAGGTGCAGTACTACACTGTTTATTTTTGAGATAAGAGGATGAAAGCATATCACACGCTCTAGTGAAATTCACCATGAAACCTGCATACAAATCTCCACATACTCTACTCTGTTTACATAGCGAACAAGTACAAAACTCTATACCAGTATGCACTCATACTGGGATTTTGTTTCAAAAAGAAACAGCTCAGTCAATCACCTCAGTACCGAACATTCACCGCATAATTAAGAGCATCAGTACAATGTAGCAAATGAAAAGGAGGAATTGATGCCATAACAGCTAAAAACCCTAATTGCATCGGAAAAAAAAAATCTGTCGAGCCTAACAATTGAATCACAGAAATTGAAAAGCAATAGAAAAATGAACAAATGAAAAAATAAAAAAATAAAAAAAAATACCGGCGGATGGAGAACAAGCGGCGGAGTTGACGGAGGTTCGAATTTTCAGGCCAGACCGCATCTCTTCCTCGGCGATGGCGTCTCCGGTGGAGCAAAATTGATGTGGTTAATAGAACAGAAGGGTTTCAGATTTCGACGTCGAGAGCTTTTCAAACGAGGGCGAGCGGGAATATACTATAACCAATGAAGCGCGTGATGCTACACGCCAACAAGTTTTATAATTTTATTTGACAATTTCTTATATTTCGAATTTTTTGTGGTACTTTTGTATTTCGTAATAATTCTATTTGATTATTTGCGGTGATATGTGGTGCTTCGAATTAGTTCATGTAGATTTGGACGTTTTATTTCTAAAATTATAAAATAATTAATCAAATAAAATTATAAATACATTTTTTAACTTACTAATTTATTTGTGTATTATAATAAACCAAGTCAATCGCGTCTTGGTGGTCAGCAATTCGACATCGTATTCATATATAAATATAATAGTATGTTGATATCCGAACTAGAAAGGTCGGTTATATTTGAAGTTAGAATGCCTAACAGGGTGAGCAATGGCCTAGTCGGCAAAAAGCCGATTGGCCCTTGAAGACTAACTAATAAGCACTTGAGGCAGCATTAACTTTTTTACAAGACTTTCAACAACTTGATTGTCGGTACACACCCGTCTCTAGTTGAAGAAGATCATCGGCAGGCAATTTTCGCCATAATCATTAGGCATTTAATGCAAACATACAATTTTCGCCATAATCATTAGGCATTTAATGCAAACATACTTACTAGAAATAGTAAAAGGATTCTAATGCAATTTGCAGCACAATAATGAATTTTCTCGGGTTGTACCAGTGTTTTAAAACGTGTATAGCGTAAGCGCTGCGTTTTGGCTTTTATATTACGTAGCGTAAATAGTGTTGCGTGTTGCGTAAGTTGTTTGGGTATTTTTTTCTATAAAAATATTATAAATATATTTGTACATAATAAAATTGGATGGTTGATTCCAAAAATTATCATAGTATTTGAAAGACTTCAAAAATATCATCCAAGAATTATTTCTCACAAATGTTTAATGCAAATATCATAATATAAATATTTAAATAATAAATAGAATATATTAGAAAGTAAAAACAAACAACAAAAATATAATAAGATAAGTCATAGTTTAATTTTAAGTATATACAATTTAATTATTATTTTTATTTAACTACAACTTAATTTTATCCATTAGATATAAATTTTTTATTTTTTATTTAAATGTCAAATATTAAAAAATAAAATGATATAACAGAAATGAATCGATAAATATTGCACTATTCAACTTAGGACTTTGCATTTTCAAACTTTTATTTTGAAATCATTATCAAAACTTTTAATTTTTAGTGTCATTTGTAAATATAACTCTAATCCCTAAAAGATACGAGTTTTTGAATATTTTATTATTTAAATGCCGTTGTAGAAATATAACGCAATGTAGCTCACAATAGCGTGCAATAGTAAAAAATAGCGTAAGATAGCTTGCCATTCAACATTTTGCGTAAGCTTTTCGAGAAAAACGCTAAATATATAAAACTACATCGTATTTTTTGAAAAAAAAAAAAGCTATATAGCGAGCAATAGCGAGCTATTTAAAATAATGGGTTGTACTACACTAAAAATAGGGCCAAAGTGTTTACTATGAGGGGAGAGGAAAAAATAACAGAGAATATTTCTACACATAAAGAAAAAAAAATCGAACATATTTTATGTTCGACATTTACCAACTATCTTTTTTTTTTT
>CACSLK010014283.1:5841262-5854876 GCA_902706635.1 Striga hermonthica | reverse complement strand
TTTTCTGTCGTAAAACTTACAGTTACAAGTCTAATTCACTGGAATCATGTGAACGATCAAAAGCCCATATCACCTGCAAAATTTTTCTTCTTTCGCGTTTACTTCAGAAAATTCTCCAAGAAAAGGAGAAAAATCGACATGGCAAGATACTATTCATCGTCATCAGTTAACGCAGCAAAGGAGAAGGGCCTGAACTTATATCCATCCCCACTGTAGAACTTGTTTTGAAATTCCACCCAATGAAGTCGAAGGGCGTGGAGGAAGGCACTGAGAGTCTCCATCATAAGTAGAATAAATGCTGTTGCAAAAGCAAAAACTCCCAGACCCACTAAGCGTATGATAAGATTGTCGTACCTGAATTGGCGGGGCATAAAATAGGCATCAATTTTGGCCCGATTACGAGTCAATCTCCTATGATGATCATGTGTAAAGATTCTATTCTTTTAACTTAATGGCAATTTCATTTGAGACAACACAATTATATGCCAGCAATGAAAAGAGGGGTTAACCGTAAATGCAAGTGCCAACACTACAAAGATTTGCACATTCTCAATTGCATGAATTTCTAGTATGCCTCACTGTTATTGAAATATGATATTTTGTAGCAAAAAGTTCAGCAACATTTGAATTTTATCGAAAAGATTTTTCATTCCCAAAGCTACCAGTGGCAAACATCAACTATGTCCACTTCCTAACACCCACAATTAAAATTTGCTCCTCATTTTCTGTTCAATTATCTGACTGTTTGTCTCAACTAGTTTGGTAAGCATATAAGCTAGCTTATAGCTTATTTGATTAGCTTATAAGCTCCATGTATTCAAATAAGTTTGGCTTCGTAGGACGAACTTTTTTAAAAAGCTCGAGCTTATATCATAAGCTTCCTTGGGTAACTTTTCAAATAAGCCCATTGATTTTTTTTTTTTTTTTTATATTTCAACTAGCTTATCGGCTAATCTTACCAAACACTTTTATCATATAAGTTAACTTTTCAGCCATAAGTCATAAGCTACCAGCTATAAGCTCGAAATTCACTTAAAAGCTATAAGCTAGCTTATCAGCTATGTTTACCAAACATAACCAAACATAACCTATATCTGCTAAAATAGCCGACTAGAATTCACGTAAAGATTCTGAAAACTGGGAGAGGACAGGAATAGTATCAAGTCTACATTTTCCCTTGGATTAATTCAGTTCAAATCACCATATCAGAAAGAAAAAATTGCTGAGAACCATAACAGAAACATCAACCGAGGACGCACAAACTCTACTAATACACAAGATTTCCACACAACTTACATTTTATGGCCATTTTACGGAAACTCGATTTCTTAGAAAAAACAGGACAAGATTTAGAGAAGACTTTCAATCAAAATAAATGCACGACAAGATTAGGAAACTGCATAGGGAATATTGTCAATGCGCCCAAGACACATCACATTCAAATCTATGAAAGTTAAAAAATAAAAATAAAAAAAAAATCAGTGCTCTCAAGTGTAACTTTTACGAATACTCACCCCCAGGCAAGAAGGAGAACCTTTTCATAGAAAACAGTGGACAGTTCCGAGTGAGCTAAACTGTAATACGTGACAAGGAAAATATTAGGAGTTGAAACCAAGAAAAAACAAGTCACATGGAGAAAAGCATGCTATGACAGGTCTACCTCAAAGCCCACAAACGGAGATATGATGCAGTATTAGAAACTGCACCTAATACAAACTCAATAGAATGTATCATCTGATGCACGAAAACTTCACTAAAATTGAATTCCTCGTGGCGTGGTTGTCTTGCGGAATCAGGCTCCTCATCATTATACATGTCAGAGGTTCCAAGAAGTCCATATGTCTGTCCTTGAAATCTCTTAGATATGCAAAAGAAAATGGCAAGTTAATCGCTAATTCAAGAGTTTCACACCTCCAAAACCTATATAGCTGTCGAATATAGACTGAAGCTGCTTGCGGACAAACAGAGGCAGTCCCGGGCAATATATTTGATTTCGTAAGGAAAATATAACATCATATGCCACCACCAATTAAAAAAAAAAAAGAACCAGATAAATGCTTGTATGAAGTAAATATAGGGTCTACTGTAATAGACCTTGAGTTTTAAAACAAAACATAAAAGCTGCCTTTTCTATAAGATGGGCACTAAGAAGAATTAGCAGAGAATTCCGAACCAGACTTTTCATTGAAGGAAGGCAAGTCAAAATGCTCGATGGTGAAAGGGTTGAGTAATGCCCATGTGTCTATTCTGGACTGCTATGAATCATAAATAATGCAATACTCTGAGATATAAGTAGGTGCTACTCCAGTTTGGACAAAAAGATAAATGTGCAACATTATTCATGAATGGAGAAGAAATCTTAAGCAGTAGAAAGTCAGGTGATAGAATGGGAATTGTGTTTGAAAAGCATCAAGTATAAATGCCTCCAGCTTTCAAAATGAATTATCTTACACCCTCTAGCAGGTTTCATAAGATAAGAAAAGCAGCCACACGAAAAACAGAAACAAAGAGTACCTCTGTGTGCTGTCTCTTTAAAATAAAAGGTTTTGGGAAAAGCATCCATGGGACAGCAATAATAGCCAAGAGCAACAATATAACCTGCAAAATTTTCACTAATGATTCACTTCTGCTTAACGTACACTATTTACATTTATAGTTATATGAAAGCAAAATCAGAAGATTTAATAAATGTCATACCTGAAGTACACCCTGACCCCAGAACAGCTTGTTTTCACCCAAGTCTTCAAAAGGACTTAAGAACATGTAAATCATCACATGGTAGAGATCTGCTTGAGAACCAGTGCACCATTTAATAATAATGAGAAGAGAAAGATATCCGAACAGGCTGTTCAGGAAGATCATCTGTGGCACAAACTGGTACCTGTTAAGATAACAACCGAGTAAGCCTCTAAATATGACTAAATGATGCCTATATATATATATATAGAGAGAGAGAGAGAGAGAGAGAGAGAGAGAGAGAGAGAGAGAGAGAGAGAGAGAGAGGTATACCTAATGTCAAGGGAGTTGCTGAAGTAGCGTGCATTGAAATAACTTAGTATAATTCCTAGATTCATCTGTGCTACACCAAACAAAATAGACATCTTCATCTTTAGAGAGTTCAGAAAAGGCAGCTCAGAACGGCTTCCGCGCCAACTTGGATCAACACCAAATGCATATGTATCTCTATCTTTGACTAAACCAACTGTATGAGCATCACTGTCAAAACAGAAACAGGGAACAACAGTATAAAATCTATAGCTAAAAGAAGAGATACCTGAGTATCACACCAGCGACACACAACAGTCAGAGTAGACTGACAATAGTGATAGAGAAAAATAGGGAACCCCGCTTGTTGGTGGAGGACCCAAATGAACAAGCAGCGAATATCATAAATTGATTCAAACTAGCAAGTAACTAACACCATCGACTGAGGCAAACAAACTTATTCAGCTGACTAACACCATCGACTGAGGCAAACAAAATTATTCAGCTGTCATAATCTAATGGTTAATAACATTCATTTACCTAATTCACTGGGCTCCTACTTAGTCAAATCCCAACAATACAGTAATTCCAGGACATGATATGGCTCTTAAATTGCAAAGGATTATTGATGTTGTATCTGGAAACTTGATAGAGAAATTAAGAACTTTACCTGCATGTAGCATCCCGGCATCTATAGGCAGAGCTGCCAAATATGTGAAAAGGAACGGAAAAGAATTCATTGTATATCAAGCCACAATAAATTGAGAAGAGGGACATCAAAAGGAGGACATATCGGCCACCAAATAGCATCTCCATGAAGCTGCCAAGTTTCTGAAAGAAATAGACATTTAAAATTACAAGAGGATATATAGAGAGAAAGCAGTAACTAGCACTGACAGAAATAAGCAGCACAATAAAAATAAGCCCAATGACTCAGAGGTGAACTTGCTGTTAATCATCACTAAAGTTAAACAAGTGGAGAGCAGATATATCCATTCTTTCTAGGACACCTTATATCTCTGCAAAGCGTAAAGGTAATCATGCCTCATCTGGTATAATATAGATTCAATGTCACAACAGCCATCGGTTACTGCTATAAAACTGATTCTGATTAGCTATGTTGTTTCAACTGCGACACAGGTGTCCGAAACTGGTAAATATTCAGGTGTTTGATCAATACCTGAGAACCAAGTCTTCTCTCACGGGCTATAAGGAACAAAGCTCCCAAGAGTAAGCATATGCCATGACCCCAATCCCCAAACATCACAGCGAAAAGAAATGGAAATGTAACAACAGTATAAACTGCAGGATTTGCCTCCTGATATTTAGCAACACTGCAAGAATAGTGTGTTAGTCAGTAGCTTACTTGACTTTTTAATTTCATATATATGTTGTAGTCAAAGATAGATATACAGTTCATAGACTTGCCATCAAGTTATTGCTTCCAACCTGATAGCATTAACACACATCATGTAAAACCACCACCAATTTCCTAACTATTAAATCATAAATATCATCAATGATTCATTGGTAATTTCTTTTTTTAAGGAACGCCTATAACTTTGATCATCAGATTTGAGTAGCTGGAGAAGCAAACACTCTTAGATTCCTCAGATAGCAACACCAAACATGCCCTGAACAATGACATCGGTCACACCAACGACATCGGTCAAACTTTCTAGGGTTACCCATCCCATAGTCTTATGATCTACCCCTTTAAAGCTGTGATGCTTAGTGCACGAACATGTGCACGTGCACACGCACTCATATATGCATTGTATTTCTATGAGTTCTGCTTCCATCAATCGGATCTTTTGAGCTTTCCTGTTAGACTGATATCCCCTATCTACAACATTGGCAAATAAGCTAAGAGACGTTTCATAAAACACTACTGAAAATGCCATCAATGCAAAATAAAAGGAGAAAAGGTTCGACTATAGAAAATGGCATCTTTGATCACAGAGACCGTCATAACCCAAGATTTCTTACTAGATTTGAACAATGAGAGGAAATTGCCACAAGGCCCTAAAACACATGAACTTAGCAATCAAATAACATTCTTAATGCAACCTACTGAACAACAGGATGCCATTATCTCCAAAAGAATTGATTATACATTCCCTTACCCATATGCATCAACAATTTCTTGATATGCATTGGTGAAATGGTTGGTTCTGAAGTACGTTGGAGGCAACTCAATTGAGTCCATCACATGAAATACCATACCCACTTGTGAATTACTATCGAAAGTTGCACGTTGCAAAGCTTCTTGAATCTGCAATTTTTGGTATTTTATCTTTCTAAGTTCTAACTAAAGTTTATAAAAAAGAAGTTAACTCTATGTTAATCTCAAGAATATACATAACATAGCACAAGTATATCTGAACCTTCGGTTTTGCAAATACTGGACACCAACCCTCACCAACCAGACACTTCTTTGTGACGTCAAAATTCAGCATATTTAATGTGTCATAAATAGCCTTTTCCCTTCTCACCTAGAAAGAGTTAAACAAACGAATATGAGTTCCTGCACTTGCATCCACAGATTTAAAGTGTTAAACAAAAAGAATCGAAGAATAAAAACTTACCATATTCATCCACTTTGTAAGATGAAACCCAATAGAAGTGAGAGCAGTATCCCGATGGCGTAGGCCAGCCTCTAAGGTAGTTTCCAACTCAGATAACCGTGACAAAACCTGAAAGCAAAAGGCTAATAAGAATGGCTCTACTACTATGCATCGACCAAATATAATGCAAAGTTGCATAAAAGCAGGATATGCCAGAAGATATAGAGATGAAAATAATCAGAAAACTATAATATAGAACATCAATTGAACCAATATGCATGTAGTTACAATGATTAACTTCGTACATTTGATAGAATGATACAGATTTTCTAACACGTACAAACTCATCTAACAGACATTGTAAGTTCAAAACGCATAAGTGATCATGCATAGAAGTTCTTCAGCTTGAGATGATCATGCATCTTAATCAACATACACATTAAATGCACTGTGAAGCAAACAAAAGCACATAAATGTAAAAGGAAAAGGAAAGTGAAAACAATTTTATTTTCTGTACATACTTCAGGGTGCACTAATGATAAAAAACCTGGGGAAACAGCGAAGTATGTCAAATAATAATACAACATGATACAAGTGTCCCTCAAAATATTCTTTAAGAAAAGTAATCAGTTCAGCATCATACTTCTCTAGTTATTTGCCTCCTCTTGGTCGTGTCCTCAGGAACTGGATAGCAGCTTGCGCCAAATGCTTCACAAATTTTCAGGACCTTTTTTCTTGCCTGCTCCCCAGAGAAGAATACCACAAAAACGGTTTTCTCTATCTGCAGGTATAAAGGTACACATCAGTTATTCAAATAACAGTCAAACTATTATAATAGAATAAAAAAAAAAAAAATGGTTTCGAAAGTGCATAGCATCCTTCTTTTTGGCTTTTTGATGGTTGGGCTTTCAAATAAAGAAATATACAGTTTCAGATAGGAAATTAGGAAATGACCATTTCATTTGATGCAGGATCCACAATTTGATCTTCTGCTGATGCCTGATTAAAAAGCATATTTCCCCTTGTAGTACGAAATAACATCCTCTCAAATCTTAGAACTTTAGACTTACAAATTATTCCACTTATAAATTTTACACCAGATTGGTCAGATGATCCAGGTTGCATTTCCTGCACTTAAAAGACTATGCAT
Source organism: Striga hermonthica (assembly GCA_902706635.1). NCBI lineage: Eukaryota > Viridiplantae > Streptophyta > Magnoliopsida > Lamiales > Orobanchaceae > Striga > Striga hermonthica. Next base: position 5,848,174 of record CACSLK010014283.1, on the reverse strand, counting down.
AAATACAGCATCTGCAAACTCACAACTCAAGTTCTCTGCCAATAAAGGATCATAGAAATCATTACCTGTTCAAGCAGTGATGCGGCATCACCATAATCATTGTTCGTATAGACATTCTCATCTAATTCTGTTTCTTGAGCTGCAGAATGATTCCCACCAGGCACAAGGAAGTCACCTGCCTGGAATTACCATTCAACATTTACATTGACGATCACCAATAAATAACAGTACAATCTACAAGAGGAATATGTTTCTCCGGGTCAGAAACAGGTGTGGGACACTGGTACATATCCGGGTGTGTGACACAGCTGACAAACTTAGATTCAACTAAATATGCATTTATGCATGTATTGAGCTTTTAATACAGTTACAAATAATCTGCATTTGACATACTTTTATACTGTTCAAGTAATTCTTTTACATAATATTTCCGATTGACCCAAGTCAATCAATTTTTTTTAATACTATTGGGGACTGGCTGGGAGGGGAGTCTAAACTCCTGATAAACTGTGAGGTACAATGACCAAACCTTGTACCAACAATTGCGGCACCCTTATCAAGGATATGAGAGTTGGCAATTAACCTACAAGATGGTAATCAATTGAACCATGAACTAATCTATTCCAATTTTTAATCATTTTCTTTCTCTGTTGCCTAAGGGATTTCTTAATTTTCCACCCTGTATCCTGTCCAATTTTTTAACATCTTAGTTGCCGGTATGAATGAAGAAAAAGTAGGAAAACCACTTCTGCATTGCTATGCTGCCTAGGTGAACGAAAAGAAGACTTAGTTTCCCATTGTGGTCAGATTCAATGACTCTTCTCCAATCTTCAATAATTTTTGCGATGTTTTCCTTAGACCGCTAACATAGTATACGTTACGTTTCAGGGATTAAGAGAAACTTCAGATATCCTTCAAAGGATCTTCCAAAAGGTTGGAATGTTCTGAGATTTTTATATGAAGAAAGTAATATGAATTAAAATGAAAAGATCAAAAAATAAAAACATAACTATACAATATCATTAGCATCATGAAAAGTAACACAATGAAGCCTCCTTCAAATAAAAGTCAAAACTTGATAATACTACAAGGGTCATACTTCAGGTTACATTTCAATACATTTGTGTATTCACAGACTTCACCTAAAATGTTTAGCGTTCTTTCACTGTGAAAATATGATTGTCACTTCACGAGCCTACAAAAGAAGATGGTATCATTAGTTTGCAAATGTACCTTCCGCAGCACCATCTTGAACTCAAGCAGCTCATTATATGTTTGCTGCAGTTTCTCGCTGTTACTGTTCATTTCAATCAGCTCATGTTCATGCTCAGCCAGTCGGACCTAAAACCAAAAGAGAGTAAAATAGAAGAAAAAATACAAATTCATTGCATGGAAAGCGATGAAAAGGTATTTCTAGCATAAGTATGTGAGTTTGTTGGCAAATGAAACTAAACTGTAGTACCCAGTGAGGAAAAAAAAAGAAGAAGAAGAAGAAGAAGAAGAAGAAGAAGAAGAAAGTGACCTCAAGTTCTTCTAATTCAATATCAGGTTGGGAAGCCGGATGAGTGGGTGCAATTAGACCAGCTTTCTGTATCTGATCTTTGAAAAAACGTAGCTTCCTGGACATCTCAGCACATCTTTTAACCTAGACAATGAAGCGAAATTTCTTAACCAAGGATAATGGTATCTGAAAATACTCATTTTCTTAAAAACGTAGTACCACTACCACATCTCCATGAACCAAAGAAGCTTCAGCATAATCACCAACCATCACAAGCAGCAATGCTTTCAAAGTGTTTACAGTTTGCATGACCTTTACCGTCAACATATCTTATAGTCTAGTGATATATTTCAAAGTGTCTACTAATATAAACAACATAAACCCATCCCAATAGTTTGCATCTCAAGTATAGTCATGTCACGTGCATTGGAACTTCAAAGTAATAAGGAAAAGGGGGATAGATTAGCATTGCCTAAAGTTGTCAGTTTATATACAAGTTTCAACTTCCCACAAGCTGAAAAGAGGATACCTGAAAAGTATCTTGCACTTATCAACAACAAATTGCTAAATAGTACCTGATTAACAAACGTTCTCTGGAAAGGACTTTTATCATCATTTAACTGCAATAGATAAAAAATGAAAATAAAAGAATGAGATACGTGCATCGATGTTAGCAAATCAAAGAATTAATAAAACTGACATAAGCATACAGAAAGCTTCCTTCAAAACACTGCACATACATCTAGCAGAAGTGTGCAGGAGGTTCCTCAATAGCATCACCAAAAGAAAAAAGAGGATGAACAATATCACCATTTACACTTTTAATAGTTAAGACTTATATTTAGAGCACGAATAAAACCATAAAAAGAGGATGAACAATATCACCATTTACACTTCCCAGCTAGCATTTTATACAGAAATGAATCAATCAAATGAAACCGCAAAATCACACAAACAAATAGTGAAAGGTTACGCACATCACGAAACTGGAGAAGACCAAGCTGGCCGAGATAAGAGACCGCGCGATGAGCTGACTCGACGGGGATGATAAGCTGAACAAACATCATCTTCTCGGATCGCATCAGATCCATGGCGGGCAAATTGTCGATGTACTCCATTTTCCATACAACCCCAGAAAAAAAAACCCGCCCTTATTTAGTGATATTTGATCGCTTTGGGTAAACCTTTTTCAGATCTGAATTCGATCACACTCACACCGACAAATCGGGGAGAGAGATGGATGTTCAGTGCGTTGTATATCAGAGACGTAGTGTCGGTATGAGATGTATAGGTTACAATTGATCGTATATGTGTACGTATTCACCGAGTAGATTCTACGGCGGTGGAGGGCTGGCAACGGTGGCGACCGCCATGCGAGATTTGGGAAGAAAGTGAAATGGTAGAAGGTACGTTGAAAATTCTATTCACGCTGTTTGAGTTGTTTATTCGCGTGAAAAAAAAAAATGTGGAATTTTTTCGTTATTTGTGGAGTTTACATACATTAATTAGTGAGATAATCTCTAAGCAAACATTGTATTTGTAAAATTAATGCATTTCTACTAAATGCTTTGAGTGCACTTCATTAAGTGGCTTTCACATCCTCATGGATTTTTATTTTTTTTTTAAAATGAATTAGACATCGCTTTTGATATCTAACTAGTATTCAACACTGTGCATTTGCACAGATGTAAATAAAGTATTGTGAGTTATTTGTATGCATATAATGATTAATTATTTTTCTTTCATTTTTTTGCATGCCAAATTTACAAATAAAGAAGTTGAAATATTTACTTTTTTTAAAAAAAATTACGTTTATCTGATTGGATGTAATGTATATTTTGGCACGTCTTTTTTTTTAATTATTTATCATTTATTTAGGAATTTTAAATACGTTTTTAATTTTAAAAAAAAAATTAATTTAAATGTAACCACAATAATAACATCTAATCACATTGTACGATCAACATATTATATGGTCAGCTGTCACTAATAAAAAACTTAAAATGATTTTTGTAATTTTGAAGTGATTAGTATTGATTATTTAATAATTAAATGAAAGATTAAATACATAAAAAATAATGGTTTTTGGAGGGAAAAGTATTAAATTGCCACATAGTTAAAATTAATTATGTTTTATTAAATACTATTGACTAGTAATTATATATATATATATATAGATTACGTCGTTTCGTGTCCCAACAGTGTCGTAATCGAACTGAACAAGTCGAGTTTGGCATTTCAAGCTTGTGCTCTTTTATATTCAAACATTGTTCCTATTCTTACAGTTATTTTTCGAGTGAATATTTGTGTTTGAATACGTTCGTTAATGGTTCGATAAAGTTTGAATTCGACAAATTTAGAAAATATATTTTTTTAGAATTGTAGGTTTAACTTCAAATTTGTTCGTTCAGACGAGTTCGAAAATAAAAATAAAATAAAATTATTTTTAATATTTTAGATTTATTTTATTAACAAATATCATATAAGTATATAAAAATAAAAGAAAATATATACTAAATTAATGTTCGCAAAAAATTATAGGACGTTCGCAAACGAGTCCGTATTTGTTCGACAATTAAACGAGCTTAATTTTTTGTCCAAACTCGACTCAAATAACAAATAAACGAGCTCTTATCGAACATAAACGAATTCGAACGAACTTTAGCTCGCGAACATTCCGTCCGTTAACCACTCTAATCACGGCAAGCCAACAAAACAAGGAGAATTATATATTTACGGTGTATTCAACAATTATAATCTTCTTCATATATAAGAATGTTATAATTTAAAATTAATAAATTGAAATTATGTAGTGTAGTATGCATAATAACACTGTTTAGTGTTTAATATTAGAAACTTCTGTTTGGTCCGCAGAATCTAAAACTTTCAGCTCAAAGAACACAAAACCCCATCAAATTTCTCGCTTTTCCTAATCGGAACTCAAGAAGAGAAGGGAAGATCTCTCTTGTATCTCCAAATTGGTTCTTCATTTGGCTTGCTCAACGCTTAACTATTCAAAAGTGTTCGTTTGCGACTCCGAATTGAAGGATTGCTTTGGTAATAGCTGAGGATTGTCGTAAAAGGTGAGTAAAGTTCGTAACTTTTTCATGTTTCACTTTGGTGGGCTTGCTGGATTTGGTCTTAAATAGTCGATTTCGTATGTTATAATCATGGGTTTTGAGAGTTTCTGGTCCGTGAGTCAATTGTCTGTTTATTGCCGCAAGTAAACTGTTTCTTGGGGAAGAGCTCGCTATAGATATGAATATATTTGTGTAGATGCCTATGGTTTTGTTCTCTGCATTTTCATATGTATGTGTGATTTTAAATCACATTATTGTTGATGGGTTGGGAGAGATTGTAACAACCGGATGAGGTAGAGGACTTGCTCGAGCCTTGGCCCGAGCATCTTAATGAAATTACAGTGTAGATTCATAGTTTTCGAGTTATTTTGCACTAACTTGTGAAACATAGTGAAGATTAATCTGGGATTTATGTAAAAACCGATTTCGAAATCAGTAACTGTGGAATTGTACGAAATTTCACAATTTTAAAGGACTAGTGGGTGATTTGTGTCTGTACATGTTTGGAAGTATGAGTTATGTTTTACTTGATGGAATCCTCAAGGAAGCGAATGATGATTTCGAGTTTTTGAGGAAAACTGAGACAGAAGATCGAACAGTACGAAGCATTGGTGTTAGGTCTGTAAGTTTGTGTACATATGGTGTGTCTTGAAATGGCTATAATTTTTTCTTTATAACTAAAATTTGGATTTAAAATTCCAGATTAGTAAAACTGTTGCTATAAAAATGCTGTATTCTTTAGTTTTCATATTTGGGAGTTGGGGTAAATAGTTTTCTAGTTACATGAAATTGGCTAAATTTTGTTTTTAGTACACTATATCGGTCATATTTCGTAAAAAGTCCTTGCTACTTTAATAAAAAATTGCCAACAGTGTACTAAAAATCATAACTAAAAAATGACCATTTTAGTACACTATGTTGGTTATTATACGAATTTTGATTAAAGTGACAACTTAGTGGATCATTTTTTAGGATGATGTATATGATGGACCTTTGTTGTTGTATATGATGGACCTTTTTTGGGAAAATGGCGTGGACTATTTTTGATGATGTAAAGAGAGGTAGAGGTCGGCCTAAACTCACTTGGGAAGTGATAAGTCGGTTAAGAGAGACCTTAAAAATTGGAATATCTCTAAAGGATTTAGCGGTGGATAGGAGCGCTTGGAGGCTAGCAATCAACGTGCCAGAACCGTGATTTTTGCTCCTTTCTCTTTTTCCCCAATCTCTTCCTTTTGTTATTGAGATATATTTGTGTTTCTCTTACTATTGGTTTTCTTGGGTTTCATCTCTAGCCTACCCCAACTTGTTTGAGACTAAAAGGCTATGTTGTTGTTGTTAGCGTGGACTATTTTTGAAATTTTGCCCATCAAATTCATATTTGCTATTCGTGTATAGCTTGATTATGTTATATATCTGAAGGTTTTAAGGTTAAACAAAGGTCCTTAAAACATAAACAAAACCTTGAAAACATCATTTTTTTTTCCTTTTTTTTTTTCTTTTAGGCAACAAAAAAGAAAAAAAATAAAAAAAATTTGCTCGAAACAGACATGGAAACTGCAAAAAACCCGGACGACAAAATCCTCAGCTACAACGATGTCGTCTTGCGGCGCTCGGACCTCGAAATCCTCTCGGGCCCACATTTCCTCAACGACCGTATAATTGAGTTTTACTTCAGCCACCTGGGGACCCGCTTCCCGAACAAAGAAGTCCTCCTCGTTCCGCCTTCCATTGCCTTCTGGATAAAAGAATGCCCGGATAACAATGACCTCCTTCGGGATTTCCTCAAACCCCTCAATCTACACACGAGAAAGCTGATCATCTTCCCGGTCAACGACAATGCTGATGTGGAGCTGGCGGGTGGCGGGTCCCACTGGAGCCTGCTGGCGTTTGTGAGAAGGCGCTGCTCAGGTGGCGACGGTGTTTTTGTCCACCACGACAGCTATGGGTCCCACAACGGAGAGCATGCGAGGAGGGTTTATTTGGCTGTGCGCAGGCACGTGGTAGGGGAGGAGGAGGAGGAGGCACGTGTGGCGGCGGCCTACGTGGAGCGGCCTATCGAGCCGGGGCAGACGAACGGGTACGACTGTGGGGTCTATGTGGCGGCTGTTGCGGAGGCTATATGCGAGTGGTGGTGGTGCCACGCGGGCGTGGGCCCCGCGGGAGGAGGGAAGGAGGATGGACTGTGGTTTCGGGAGTTGGATGAGAAGGTGAAGCAGTCGAGAGTGTCTCGGATGAGGGGCGAGATACTGGAGCTCGTGCGGGAAATGATGGCCGAGCGGTGAAAAACCGAGCGTGGCACGGCTCGTGGAGGTTTTTTTTTTTTTTTTTTTT
>CACSLK010014283.1:5825701-5841245 GCA_902706635.1 Striga hermonthica | reverse complement strand
ATCTGTTATTAAGCGGTTTTAATGTTTTGCGGGGCTTGGAACTTAGGGACTTGTTGTACCTGATGTTATATTTTATGGTTTCTTACTGGTAAACAAGCTTGGACAGTTTTCTTTATATCAAATATGGATGTGGATTTTTTTTTTTAGTTACTTTTATATTTTGAGTTATAGCATAAGGTCTCAATGAGTTCATATAAGAAAAATGAATAGGAGTTTTTCAATTTTCAAGCACTCTCTCTCTAACAGGGCCCCAAATCTCCATGTTCCCTCGCAAAGAAGCAGAGCCCTTCTTCTCATGCCGCCTCCTCCTCCTTGTAGGGCCTTCCGCGAGGGCCGGGGCCATTCGCCGCTGACTGCGTCGCTCTCCTCTCTCAGAGCCGTGGACCCTCCCACTGGTATAGGGTTTGCCGTATCCTCGTTGTTTGGCACATGTGTCTCGGTGCGAGGCTTTGTGGTTCTGAGGTGAGCCTCATCAGAGTTTGTCGGGGTTGAGGTATGGCTCCCTCTCCCCTCGCTCCGCCTTCCTGGTTTTGGTGGTTTAGGCATTTGGGTTGGTAAGTCGTGGGGCTGTTGGCTTAGATGTGGGGATTTTGGTGGTCGGTTGGTTGGTCATTTTGGGCTAGTGGGCGTTGCCTGTGAGAATTGGGGTCGTCCTCCGACCTCATCTCCAAGGGTGGTCGGTCCGGAAGAAGTTTCGGGTTGTCTGGTGAGGTTCCAACTAGTCATGGCTACACAAGAGTTTTTGGAGCAGTGCTCGAGCCAGAATCCTTGTTGAGTGGGCGACTGTCTTGGGTGTCAGACCCGGTGTGCAGTGGTTTATTTCGCATGCGATGAGAAAGATGTTAGTTTATTTATCTGTTGTGTGTTGTGTTGTGTGTTGTGTTACGTGTTTATTGTAGTTTTATTGTTGTTTTAGTTGTTGCTTCTCCTTTTGTAGGAGATGTATTCTCCCTCTTCAGGAGTTCTTTATTTTAGTGTTTGGTGTTTGTCTCGTGAGTACGTTAGTGTCGTCTCTTTAGGCTCCCGATCGCGAAGGTCTCATGCTAGATTCAACTATATGGCATCATCAACATCAACATACCCAGTATATTCCCAACAAGTTGGGATCTGGGGGGTTAGTTGTACGCAGACTTTACCCTTGTAATTATACAAGGAGGTTGTTTCCATAGCGACCCAAGGTGCGTTGCGTCGTTTGATATATTTTATTCTAAAAACTTCACTAATAGAAGAAACACTAGAATTTAATTGAGCCACTTTGATCTAGTCCATTATTAGCACTATGCCAGGAGAACAGGAGAATTGTCAACAATGACTCTTCCAGCTCCATATGCTATGGACATTAGATTCAACTATATGGCAATTTCACTAATTTTAATTGTTATCTAATTATGTATTTTTATTTAATATATTCTATCTGTTTTGAAAAAAAAAAAAAAGGACTATTCATTAGTGGACATAAAATTTGTTCATGTCAAGCTCAACCGTAAATAAGAATCATTACATTTAAAAGCTAAAAACATGCAACTCAAAGGTGGAATAGTTTTAGTTGAATGTATTATTATGGTGGAAAATTTTGCCTTGGGCGTTATGTTGCAACTGCAGTAACTTTAAAATTCTAGATAATTATTCCAAATGCTAAATAAATTGAATATAACACGATCTTTTTAAGACTTTGAATTCCAAATGAATATATCACGAGATTAAGACTTCAAAATTTCAAACGAATAAACCAATATTCTTAATAAAATCTCAAAACTTGTTAAGAATTCAAAATGAATACAATACACCCTTATTATATTCAACACCTTTAACTCATATTTTTCTCCTTAAAAATAAATATAGATAATGATTCATTTTCATTTTGAAGGTCATCGAATCAACACACCAATGCTGGTCGAACCTTCCATGCAGGATTATTGTATTTGGTAACATGGACACGGTGAAGGCTTTATAGCTTAGGTCTGATTGGTCTCAATTTTTTATGGCTATATCACCTTTGATCCCCTAATTATGAGCAATTTTTGTGCTCTTCTTGTAACTAACTATTAAACACTATACTCACTAGTGCTCTTCTTGTTATGAATATGTAACTGTTCATTCAATCCACAGGATACAGCTCAACGTGAGAACCATGAAAGTTAGACACCGAGTCGAATAATTTTTGAACTGATTCCGAACAGAAACGCATAAAAGATCATTCAATTTCAATGTTCAATGTCTGAACAGAGCAACAAGAGAATCCTTAAGGATACAATAAGTTTTTTGAGGAGAGTAGCTGGAAGAAACCAGAACATGCAATACCCAGTTAACGATGAAAAGAGCAAGCTAGCATTGGCAGAAAACTCCATAAACGTGTCACCAATAACGGAGGGAAAAAAATGAGAAACAGAATTACTAATTCCCAGGCAACTGATAAATAGAATTTACTGGCCAATGATAATTCCATATTATAAAAAAACATCTCATTATCATAATCATACAATTAAACGAGTTTCATAGTTCAAGTGAAAACAAGGGATATCGAGAATACGTACCAACAATGCACGATTCCGTTACCACCACAAAGCCCAAAAATAGACAATCCGGGTAAGCAGAGCACGAGTTGACAACTCGGGCAGAGGCTCAACCAGCGCGCAAGGTCACCAACATCAAAACTCAACGCCCGCCCTTTTCAAACCCGATCCGAGACCTGCCCGACCCGCCATAGTCATCCCTCATGGACCCTGCCCCGGCCTTCAGAGTACCCCCACTCCCCACTTTCTCCATAGCTTTCTTACCAGTTTTAACCTCTGTCAAGAACTGGTCCAAACCGAACGGGTCTTCCTCAGGCGCATCCCGCTCGAACTCGACCGGCCCGTCCCTGGGGCCCGCCTTCGACGTGCCAGCAAATCCCTTGTCAGCCTTAAATCGCTCGGTCTTCATCAGCTTCTCATACTGCTCGTCCGCCCCACCGTACATCTCACCGTCAGCGTCCTTCTTAGGCCGGTACAGAGTATTCAGAGTAGCCTGAGAATTGAACAAGCCCTTATCGTATATATTGTACGAATCATCAGTGGCAAAACCGGAATCCATCCCTTTCTCTTGGTTAAAGAGCCTCTGGTCATACATGACCTCTCCACCTCTACCCCCAGTCGAGGCCATCCCAAGTGCAACTTTCTCACTAATGTCTCGGTCCCTGTCCCGAGTGATCTTGCTCTTCTTGCCCATGGCAGCATCTTTGGCCTCCAGCCTCCTCTCCCTCTCCCTCTCTTTCCTCCGCTCCTCGCGGATTTTCTCTCTCTGCAGCCTCTCCTCTCTCTCTTCCCTCGTCTCTTTCGGTAAGACCTTCGCACGTTCATAGTCGACGCTCATATCATCGTCATTATTAGTCCTCTCTGACGGCATAGCCACGGCTGCAACACCTGTCCTTTCAGATCGTGCCTTACGGGCCAACTCCCGAAGCTCCATCTCTTTCTTCTCCTTTTCTTTCATCATCATCTCCTTCTGAACCTTGGACCGTACAGCAACGGCCTCCCGAGCCTTTTGTTCAGCAACATATAGAGCCTCGGACAATTTCGCGAAATTGTCATTGATCTGAACATCCTGGAGTCCCCGGCCGTCAGCCGCCAGACGCTTGTCGAGGGGTATTGTGTATCCTTTGGGATTCTTCCAGTTGGAGATGCATGGAGGGATCTTCCAGTCCTGCTGATCCTTCACTGTTACGGGCCGGGGAGGAGAGTGCATGACCGGGACAGGTGGAGAGCCTGAGGCCTTAGGGACCCTCTTGTGTTTGAACTTGGGAGGCTCGAGAGGGTCCACGGGCATCTCCACCATGCGGATGATTCTCTCCTTAGCACCTGAATTAAAGGCAGCCGACTGCTGGGAGGGCTTGTACTTGATAAACTTGGAGTCCGAGGATTGTGTGGGGACATTTTTCGGCTGAGCGGCACTTAATCGGACATTCACGATTTTCTCGAGGGCTGCTTTGGTTTCTTGAGTGGTATCCTCAATTTCTTTCTGCTTCTCATCCACGTCCATCTCGTCCTCTTTCTCCTTATCCTTCACGAAGATCGGGACAAGGTCCGAGTGCTCAGAGTAAACAATCTTCTTCGAGTTCTCATTCTGCCTCACAATTGAGTCGTATCTCAAATTACCGTGCTCATCCACGGTGAGGGGCAAGGTCTTCCCACCAAGCTTCTGGTTTGTGCTTCGGCCCATACCAAGAGGATACTGAGCGTAGTGGATTTCGGGGAATGCACCTCCATCTCCAAAATCCTCAGGCTTTGAGGGCTTAAATCCAGCCCGTTTCAGGTAAGGAGGCACTTGCTTGGCCTTGGGAGCTTCAGATTCCTCGGGTTCAGACAGACTGAACCGAGTTTTGAACCAGGGGTCGTTTGAGTGGTCATAATTGGTAGTTACGGAAGATTTCGCTGGCGGAAGAATGTCTTTCAAGGCCACCATCTTCAAAATCTGATCCCAATGTCAGCAATTCTACAACCCCAGCAAAGTACATAAATAAGTAAATACTAAACAATAACATTTATACCAGAAAACATTGAAATCAGCAGCTTTTAAACCTTTTAAGGAAGATATGCTACAAAATTTACGAAAAAAATAAAATAAAATATGACTTTAATTCCCGAAAAAACTAAATAGAAAAGCATATTTTTTTTTTTTTCAAAAAAAAAGGGACTCAGGAAACATCATACACGACCAGCAGCTTAAACAGATAAACAATTTCTTTAATTCCTGAAAAGTGAAAACAGACACTGAAATACACGTAGAGAAGAAAAATAGAACAAACTAATATAGAAGTTGAGCTTAAAAGGTAAGAATGATAAAAAAACAAACGAGTAGGAGAAACCAAGCTTAGTTTGACAAAAGTAATACGTCCGCACATATAAATAAAAGTTTCGGAAAGATTTAAATACATCAAACCATACAAACACCTATGATTATCATAAGAGCATCGCATGACCAATGATAATCAATCAAAGTAAACAGAAAACAAAAAAGCAGGCAAACTTAGCCCTATTCAAACAGAATAATACAAATCAAGTTGCTTCTGCCTCTAAGCTCCACCACAGCTAGAGAGAGCTCGGCCGGCAGGTAGATTAATAGGCCTACTGAGGCAACATTCGAAAATTGGACCAAACACACGACCAAAAAAATTAAAAAAAAAAATTAAAAATTGGACCAAACACACAACATAAAAATGGGATTATCTGACAATTTTATACATCATCATCAAATTCGAAAAATCCATAGGTTGCAATATAAAATCCTTTCATAATTAACAATCCTACAAACATAAATAAAAGCATCAGATCACGAAGACCTCAGATTCAAACAAGCTACACGAACCCTAGAAATTTCAATCAGAAAGTTCCAAATATCACCAAGCAAAGCAATCCTTTGAAAGAGGAAACCAAGTTTCTCGCTGAATAACACTTCGTAACAGCTTCATGGATCCTTTTGCTTCTCAAACTATAGTTTCATGCCATTTTAACAAAGTAAACACAATTTCGCAACAAATTTGGGTTCTGTCAATTGGGAAATTAGGGTTTGGATAGCTGGAACTCACCTCCGTGGAGCTTCGGCTGCGTATGCGATGGAATATGGGACCGATGTTCTTCGTGCCCGGCTATTCACTGTGTTTTGTCGAGCTTTCTCTTCGTTCGATCCCTTCGGATTGTGCACGTTGACTTATTCAGGGCCAATTATATATATGGGCCTGAACGGGCTGTACACGTAATTAGACTGTGTTTGGTAGCAAATAAGCTAGCTTATAGCTTATTTGACTAATTTATAAGTTTCTTATAATAAGGTAGAACGAGTCTATTTAAAATGCTCGAGACTGTTTTGGGTAGCTTTTCAAATAACTTCGTTGAAATTTTTATTTTTGCTAGCTTATCAGCTAATATTATCAAACATTTTTATCATATAAGGTAGTCTTTCAGCTATAAATTATAAATTACAAGCAATAAGCTCGAAAATTACTAATAATTTATAAACTAGTTTATCAGATAATTTTACCAAATATAACATACATCTTAATACAAGTCTCGCACCCCGACCGGCTGGAAATCGCCTCATGCTTGTTCTCCTCGCCGGTTGAACACGGAACCTGCACGAAACTCCCACACCGGAGGTGTTTTCCGGTGAAGAGCCTCCAACGCTCAAGTCAGATCTTGAGAGAAAGAAAGTATATCTGTAAATATATGAGAGTATGAAAGATTATATCGAAAATGAGGATTCTCGCCCCTATTTATAAGGGTGAGTTACCTGAGCTGCACGCGCGAGCAGGGCGAGTTCAGCCAACTGTCCTCTGCTCGTCCGTACAACCGCGCGCCTCCACTATCCTTGGTGTCAGGAAACGCGTCCCCTTTGTCAGAGTTTGTTATAGCTATTGGCCACTCATAGCCCGCTGCGTGTCCTCCTTTTCACGTGCTGAAGATTCCCCTGCGCGCTCCGACGTTCGACCAGTTCTACGCGACCACGTCTTCTTCGATCGTCCTCTCTTGACCAGCTCCTCGAGTGACTCGTATTTGTCGACCACTTCCGATCTTCTTAGTCTCTGCTGCCTACTCTCTGTCTTTTGCGGCAGGTGTCTTGGTCCTGCTCGACCATATCATTCGATCCTTTTTCATTCGGTCTGTCCTTATTTAGGTAATCCGACAAACCCGACCTATTTTCTCTGATTAACCCCGCGAACCGGTCTAGCGTATAATATCCCATATCACATCTATTATATTACGTTATTGATCACTAGTAACCCACTATTTTGACCCTCTAATTCTTGGGCTTGAGGCACCTATCACATGGGCTTCATGTATGGTCGTAATGAAGTTATTAAACGAAGGCAAAATTGCACCTGACATTACGACTTTATCGACTTTTTTGTTTCGGTCACCACTTTGGGACCTTGACAATTCGATAGCTAGTCTTTTGATATTTTGCAAGACCAAGCATTGACCAGATTATCGGTCGACCAATGCCAACTTGTCTGATCATTTAATCCAACGCAGCAGTGACGTGGAGGACGTGTCTCGGGCAACATAAACACCTCATCAGTGCGACGTTGTGTCACCTCTCAAAACATGCTATAAAAATGAAAAATCCCCAAAAAATCAATAGAATCCCTAAGTTTCGATGACATCCAAACTCACTTCGACCAATTTTCTCTCTGCAAATTCAAAATCCTGTGAGGAACCCTAGATTGCCTGTAATTAAAAATTCTCTGAAACTGTTCTAATGTCTGTTGGTACAACTGTCTTGTTCTAATGTTTCTGAATTAAATTGTTCTAATAAAGTATATATATATATATATATATATATATATATATATATAATAACGTGTTCTATATTTATCTCTGGTTGTTTAAGATTGCTCGAGAATTAAATTGGATTAAAATAACTAATATATTCTCTGGTTATTTAAGATGGCTGGAGAATTAAATTGGATTAAAATAACTAATATCTTTATGTCAAATTTGCTCTATATCAAATTTATACCAATAATTATATGTATAACAATTTTCAAATATTTTTCTGGTGAAATGTTATATGTTAATGGTAATAATAATTAATATATCTATAACATTTGAGAAATAAAAAGTATTGATATTGAAAAACTATAACGATCGTAAAAAAAATTAGATGCATATATAGACTACTGGCATATTTCAATCCACTTATTTTCAAACTATTTTTAAAATATTCATACAAAACACTTAAATTATGCATAATGTGATAATATTCCGTTTCTAATATATTTTTAGAATATTCATTCAAAACCTTAAATTATCTAAAAAAATAACATAGTCTAGAAATTCATTGGTGATAAATGCAAACAGTATAATATTTTCTTAAACATCTTATTGTGCATACATCATAAGACTAGTGTAATGTTTAATAAATATTTTTTATAATTATTTTATTCTTTATGTATTCATAATCATGAGTTTTATCACATGTTTTCTCAATCAAATATGAATAATAGTGAAGTGTGGTATTATTACATTATTTCAATTCTGAGACATGAAAGGCTAATTGTATGTATAATTTTTTTTATATGTTTCTGAATATATTTTTCAATTCGGTTAGTGTAATTTTTAATTTTTAATAAATATTTACTTTTTGATTTGTCATGTATACGAATTGATAGTTTATAATTAATATTAATATTTATACATTTCTGATCAAAATTTAAAATAACATTATGCTCTAATTTGTAAATTGTAAAATATATTTATAATATTGAAAAATTATATAAGTTTATAACAAGGAGAACATTCTCGGAATATTTTTTTTTGGATTTGAGTATGAATTTTTCGGGAGAAAAATTAGTGTTTGATGAGATAACACTGCTTCAAAATGAGTTCAAATATGTGTTTACGGCTGGAGATGGTATAACAATCGCCATTGTCACCCTTGTGTGACACGGAAACACAAATGTTAGGAATACTGGGAGAAGGCGATCCTAATCAAACTAGGAGCTTGCTGATTTCTTTATATAAGATTCTGTAAAAACTTGTTCTGTAGTACCTTTGCTATTACCTATTCCTAATCAAGTGTTTGTTCTGCTGTACCTTTGGTATTACCTATTCCTAATCAAGTGTGTGTATCTGAGAACGAACCACGAAAACACTTTTTAGTTAGCTGCAAACTAAGAGCTTGTTGATTTCTTTATCAAGTGTGTGTATCTGAGGACGAATCTTGATTTCTTTATACAAGGGCTTCTGTAAAAACTTGTTCTGTTCTTTCCGTTATCTTTGCTATTATCTGTTCCTAATCAAGTGTGTATGTGTGCTTTTTAAATGGTATTTTGCAACCTATACAGATTATTTGAATATGTAGTTCTCATCGGTAACAAAAGTGGTTCATCAAACCACTTTCCAATTAACAACGAAGAAAAAATCCCTTTTATGTTCCTGATTTAACTAATTTTCTCAAATGCCTCATGTAATGAATACCCAAAATTTATGAAGCAAATGACTCCAAACTACTAGAAATTTAACTCCATGCCTAATTCACTATCAACATCATATTGTACAATAATAAGAACTTTGAGTTTGCCTCTCCTTATCTCCCTACCATTATATTTACACTCGCACTCCCATCCTCAACAAATCTCGTACGAACAACACAGAATCGAGACTTTCAAGTTGTTACTTCAACTTCCCTACAATTATATTTACACTCACACTCTCATCCCCAACAAATCTCCTACGAAGAACACATAGAATTTGAGACTTTTAAGTTGTTACTTCAACGCTAGATTTTAAGTGATCTAGATGTCCCGTTGTTTACGTGAAAATACCATTTGAAGCTTTGTGAAATAATATTTGTAGAAATGTAAGATTTGAAAAAAACAGACAGTACGAACAAGTGAGATTCTCAATTGTTCCTTCAATGCCATATTTTCATTTTTAGTACACTATATTGGCCATTTTCTTAAAAATGTCAATCATATATGACGTCTTCAAGAATGGTATACTAAGTTGTCATTTTAATCAAAACTCGTACAAAAGAAAACATATTGTACTAAATATGACAACTAAAAACAATCACTTTTAGTATATGTTGGTTGTACGAATTTTGATTAAATTGACAGCTTAGTGGACCATTCTTGATGACGCCCTAGATGATAAACTTTTTTTCGGAAAATGACCAACTTGGTGAACCATTTTTGAAAATTTGCCTATTTTCAACATTGTTCTAAAAGTCGGCCTAGGCGGCCGCCTAGGCGGCGCCTAGGCACTAGGCGGTGCCCGGGCGCCTTCGATTTGCACAAATCGGCCAAAAAAATCGGCCAGGCGGCCCTAGGCGCTCCTAGGCGGCCTTGGCGGGCTCAGCGGTCAGGCAGTTAGGCGACGCCTAGGCGGACGTAGGCGGACCTAGGCGCTCCTACGCAGCCTCGGCGACAATTTTTCAGTTTTTTTTTTATTATTTTTTAAATACTAATTACATTATTTTGTCCTCATGTTTTCTTTAAAATATATTAATATTATTATTTAGACTTAGGTGTGTCGATTTATTATAAGTAGAGATAGTTTTATTTTGTAAGTAGTTAAATAAATAAAAAATAAGGTATTTAATATTGATTTATAGGCCTCGACTAGACGCCGCCTAACCCGCCTAGGCGCTCTAGGCGCTAGGCGCTGGTCGAGCGCCTAGCGGGCGCCTAGCGTCATCTTCACTCAACACAGACTATATGTGATATTGATTAAAAAAAAAAAAAATCATCCAATTAATCGAAATTATATGTTCTATTGATATAGAACAATATTAAGTGAGTTTATGAATCGAAACTAGACGTCTCACTGAAATAAATGAAATCTAAACAAGTTTAGTGATTGAAACTATATGCGACAATGCGATAAAACATAATCCAAACAAATTTATATAGGAATTAATCGAAATTATATGTACTATTGAGATAAAACAATACCTAAAATGAGTTTATATATCGAAACTATAAAGTCTCATTGAGATAAAACAGAATTTAAACAAGTTTAGTAGTCAATCGAAATTATATATATGTACTGTTGAGATAAAACAATATCCAAACAAGATTAGAAAATCGAAAAAATATGTGACATTGAGATAGAACAATATGTAAACAAGCTTATGATCTCGAAATTAAATGTCGTCACGGAGTAACAAAACAAGTTAATTTTGGAATCCAGAATATAAATTTCATTGAGATAAAACGGAATCTAAACAAGTTTAGGAATCGAAACTATAAATCTCAGTGAGACAAAACAAATAGATCTAAACAAGTTTAGTAATCGAAACTATATGTCACGTCCGTGCGCGGCATTCGTTTCCCAGCATAGGTCTTCACGAAGTCTTCTCTTTCTTCGCCATTTTTGAACCACACGATCCCTTTACTTTTCCCGCTATCTTCATTGTGATTTATAACCTCCACTCCCTTAATCTGATGGCAAAAAAACAATTTATATATGTTAATTAATTGGACCTTTTTTTTTTTCTATAAGAAAAGGCAATGCAAATTTACGATATGTAGCTAAATATATAATATTTAAAAAAATGTAATCGGATTAAAAATAAAAGGGATTGAAAAAAATAGGGACTAAAAAGAAAATAATGTTACCTTTGATTTATATCTATAGAAGCACTTGTAGTATAAATAGGCTTCCCTCATCCAAGGCATCGTCAAGTTATCAACCTCAACAAAGCAAAAATTGCTCCCAAGTTTATCTGCAAAATAATCAAAATTAAAAACGGTTTAATTAAAATAAATGCACTAAATTGTAATAAATTAAAAATTGAATCTCATCTGCACTAATAAATTACCGGAGGATTTCATCGAGTAAGGCGCGGGCCGAAAAATCTCGACCCGAAAGCCCGAATTGATCTTCTCCCAAACCTTGACCTCATAGAGCCGCGAGTCGCCGGAATCCTCTCCGGCCGCCACCGTCATGTAGTACATGGCGCCGGCCGTGGGTTCCACGTTGAGGTTCACAATCTTCAAAAACTCGAGAGTGCTCCCGAGGCTTTTTCGGTTGTGTTCCTCCACCGCGTGCCTGGCGGCAACCTCCGCCTTCCGGTGGATTTCTTCGCCGGAGAATTCTCCGAGCATCGGCCGGATGCATCCGAAAATAACCGAACCGTCGCGTGTGGGGGTTACGTAGAAGCCCTCGCTATTGTTGACGTCGTCCATGTACTCGTGGTAGGCATCGTTGACCGCCATTGACCGATATTGGAATAATGTTTGTGTTTTATTTTGGGAAGAAAAAATTAGTTGTATGCAATATTATGAGGTTAATTTAAAGGGTATATATAGTGGGGAGTTTGTATATTAGGAGTTGCCTTGGGAAGAAAGGAATGAAATTAAGTTGTATGAGATTTAGGTTTAGTTAGCGTGCAAGATTTTTGGTTAGTAATAGGAAAGGAAAGGTTGTTTATGTATTGTTTACGTAGAGGAATTGTATTTACTTACCTTTTAATAGAATAAAAGTTGAGGAAAATGATGCTACAGTCCCGTTACGGAACTATTCCGTCGAGAATTGTAACCATTAGTCGTGGATAGTTGATCTAACGGTTACAAACGCTGACGAAATTATTCCGTAACAGGACCGTAGAATTTCCCACAAAGTTATACTTGAACTATACCTAAAGGGACTAGTAAAAAAGGAAAGTGTGTTCGAAAATGTGTATTATGTATTGTGTACGTTTGTTATGTAATTGAAGTTGATTTAGGAAAAAAAAAATATATAATATGTACAATTAATAGGCCGTTTTCTATTTTTGTCCACTGCTTGTTGAGATTGTAATTTTGGTATGTAAAATTTTAATTTTTTGTCCATTGTCTAAAAAAAAAATAATAACAGCATAAATATTGAGACTGTAATTTGGTATGTAACTTTTAATCTTTTGTCCATTGTGTAAAAAAAGACGGATCTTTTGTCCATTGTGTAACTTTTAATCTTTTGTCCGAAAATTCGGATCTGTTCGGTGCGATTTTTCGGCTTCAGCTCGGTTTTGCTCACCCCTACAAACAACCGTAAATTTTGAGACTTTCGAGTTGTTCAACGACGATTGTCGTGGATCAGAAAGTCATATGACAAAATCAAAAAGTCCGTTGGATATATCGGAAAAATATCTTCTACTTGATATAATCCTGAAAAATGATTTTTTTTGTTCTTTTTTTCGTAACGAGACTATTGAAATTGACACAAGGAGAAAACAAAACAAAACAAAAAAAAAAATTGTAAGACATTTGCTCGAGCCATGACACATGAGAGTAAAACACAGAAGAGAAAGCAGGACATGCTGGTAAATTCCCACACCTATATATGCCCTTACTGTTCTTGTCACTTAGAAAAGGGCAGTCAAACTCCTGCTTAGAAAACTCTATCAGATGCTCGAACTGCTTGGAAAACTCTCGGTACCATACAAAAGAAAGACGCATATATAATACAAGGGATTTAGGGCAAGTAACATATATAGTACGTTCTCGAGATACTGTTAGCTGTTATAAGTAACTGTAAGCTCTTTAAATAAGAGTTGGCATTTTTATATCTCCTGTGAATTATTTATCAAACTGAAAGCTTTTCTTAATTCTTTTGACTATGGCTATGTTTTTTAGTCATTACTTGGTTTTATGTTTGAATGAAAATCTTTTATGTGATTGTGTTTTATTTTCTTGTCAGGTTTTGATATACTTTGAAAAGTCTGTTAAAATAAACAGAAATTCATTATATTTCATGTCTTACAATAAATAAAATATTATATAAAGTGGTAATCACATAAGAAGATGTTAATGCTTTTTTCGGCGTTTATCCAATTCCCGCGTACCAACCCCTTACACAATTCCCGACATACCAACCCCTTACAAAATTAATTAACATAATTATTAATACAAACACAATATGAACTAAGATACAACACTTCACTTATATATCAACATCAAACTATCCTAACTAATTTATTAATACACTCTCTTTTAATCTTTAGATGCTTGGATACTTTGCAAATGAGATGATTTCCTCTATATATAGTGCCACCTCCTCCAAAGAATTCTCTAAAACTTATAATGTCTTAGAAACTCTCTACAACCTATAATATTTTAGGGCATTAAAGACACTTCTACAGAGCTCCTACTTCCTACCTACACATATGTCCTAGAACTATCTACATGATTTTTTTCCCTATCTGCAGAGCTCTACAATGTCCTAGGATGTTCATGTCTCCACTTATCCTTTCAGCTGAGGTGAGGACGAACGACTTACACTACTGCTATTACTACTCTCCCTTTACACTTATTTTTTGTCGGTTCGATCATTTACGAAAATAAAGGATCATCACTTGGGACGACTGATAATGTGCCATATGGTGTACAACCAATTTTCTGTAAACTCCAAGCTTCTGGTCATCCGGGGCCAATAAAGTGAAGATGAGCGCAAAATAAAGCATTAGCTGCTCCAAATAATAATAGTCATGCATGCTCCTTGAACATATGAATTGCTTGACACCCACGTATATGTATATATCCCAACACGCAAATGTTTTAATATTATTATTTTTTTCTCCTTTTCATTTTGATTACAAAATAATAATTATTTTGATATTTTCATTGACAGGAAATGTCAAATCTTGTGCTCTTTTTCAGTTTTATGTAAGAAAGGAAGTAGAAATTGGATAAATTTTAGATTTGGAAATTGGTGTATGAGTTTGAGCTAACAAAGAGAAGATATATATAATTTGGTATTTGTTTGTTTTGTTGATATAATTAATAATGTATATTTATCTTTTTGTGTGTGATTGCTTGATGATTTTTTTTTTTTTTACTTACTTTCTCTACTTAATGTAAACTGGATGGCGATGCCCGTAGTAGAGGTTCGTAAGTACGGTGTGTGGCTTTTGGCTATGAATGTGAGTGATCTGCATTTGTTCATTAACCACAACTGCTTATGATTTACTGAATTTGCACCGCATGCCGAATTATATGGTTGCAGTTTCCATGTTTTCATGTCGAAGGGTGTGTGGATATGAACTTTATAAATTTGTCACTTTCCCTGTTGTGAGCGTTATATCAACAGAATATTAGTAGTAGAAGAAGATATCAAGAACTCTAGAGAAAGAGATGATGAGTTGTTTCATGTTTTCCTTGATGCTGTCATTAACTTCTATGAGAAGGGTGATTTTGTTGCATCTCAGTTGCTAAGCATAGAGAGCTACCTTTTAAAGGTGTTGCTATAACAAAGCATTAATTATTTTTCCAACTTTGTTTGTTTATCAATTAATGCTAAAAATAATTTTGAGTTATCAATAAATAAAGATACAATTCATGAAATCGAGTATCTATTCTTTCTTTCAAGTCAAGCATAAATTTTTTATATTTTTTTATGGTTCGTCTTGTTAATACTCGAATTCAATTAGATCGTCGAGGTTCAAGCTCGACTCGTTAATATTAATTAAAGATCTGAACTCGAGCTCAGCTACTGGCTTGTTTTGTTAACGAGTCGATCTCCTCAACTCGTTAATGTTAGTATATGTGTCCTAGAGACAATCAATGTGGGACAAATGTACTTGATCACATTCATATTATATTTGATGATATTCGTGGTTTTGCATTGATTAATGAATTTTTTTTATTGTCTGTAATTTATTAATTAAATGCTCCATTGAGTTAATACTGTCATTAACAGAGTGAGATGTTAATCGATAGAGTATAACTCTTAAATTGCCTCAATCGATGATCATTAAGAAAGGGATATTAATGATACGCTATAGATTGACATGTGGTCTGCATCACATTCTTCGAGAATATAGTATGTCTCACTACTATGAGTAATTGTTATTCGTGACGGACACATGGATACTTTAGAGAGTATTGGTATACCCTACCGATAAACCATTTGTTTATGTGTCTATGGGAGTAACGGTGTGTAGAATGGTGTAATAGTCCTTTGACTTGAGGTCAATACGCAATTCATGTATAGAGTGATTTACTTAGACCTAGTCCAATGCTTACGCCCTTATGGGTAGACACGGGCTTGTGTTGGGTAGATCATGATATACATGGAATTGGTAG
>CACSLK010014283.1:5813983-5825378 GCA_902706635.1 Striga hermonthica | reverse complement strand
CCGGATCTTTAGAGAGAATTGTCTGTAATAAATGTTGTAGTAATGGTATTAATGAGGTCTTACCTTCTCCTTGATGAATTTACCCTTTATATAGTAGTTAACTGTTCTCGGGATCATAAATTTCTCTACGAGTAGCAAGTGCCCCGTAACCCTTGGTTCAATGTTCGACCCATCACGTAAATATGCTATCTGCCAAGCGTGTTCGTCAACCAATGCCGGGACCATTGCTCGAGGGCCGAGGTTGAGGGTTGAGGGGTTAAGTGGGTCGAGTGGGTCGAGGGGTTTGGGGGTCGAGTGGGTCGAGGGGTTTGAGGGTTGAGTGGTTAAGTGGGTCGAGTGGGTCGAGGGGTTTGGGGGTCGAGTGGGTCGAGGGGTTTGAGGGTTGAGTGGTGCTGGGCCGGATTATGTTGGGCCGAGTCGTGTTAGGCCGGATATAGTACTAATATCCATATCAAGAAGGGTGATTTTGTTGCATCTCAGTTGCTAAGCATAGAGAGCTACCTTTTAAAGGTGTTGCTAGTAACAAAGCATTAATTATTTTTCCAACTTTGTTTGTTTATCAATTAATGTTAAAAATAATTTTGAGTTATCAAAAAATAAAGATACAATTCATGAAATCGAGTATCTATTCTTTCTTTCAAGTCGAACATAATTTTTTTATATTTTTTTTTTATGGTTCGTCGTGTTAATACTCGAATTCAATTAGATCGTCGAGGTTCAAGCTCGACTCGTTAATATTAATTAAAGATCTGAACTCGAGCTCAGCTACTGGCTTGTTTTGTTAACGAGTCGATCTCCTCAACTCGTTAAAGGCTCGAGTTCTTGCTCGTTAGACTTAAAAAATAACGATTATTACATCACTTTTTATATTAAAAGTTCAGTTCGGCTTGTTGAGGTTCTTGACTTGTTAATGTTGATAAATGAATCGAGTCGATTAGTTAACGAGACAAGTTTACCTTAACTACATAAAAGCTCGAACTTAAGTTAATTTGAATGTGAAGATTTCGGTTTATTTGCAACTATGCACTCATTGATATAAGTTTATCCAATTATTCGGACACTCGATGTTCAATTTGCTGATCTAAAAGGATTATTTTTTTTCTTATCATTTTTCAATGGACGGACATTTAAACTTTGAAACAAGTATAAATAAGTTTAGTAATCGAAAATATATGTGATATTGAGATAAAACAATATCGAAACAAGATTAAAAACTGAAACTATATGTGACATTGAGATAAAAACAACCATATTCAAAGAAGCTTATCGAAACTAAATGCACCTATTGAATACCTAGCTAAACAAGTTTAAGAATCGAAACTATGAATCTCACTATTGAGATAATCGAAGCTATAAATCAAATAGATAAAACCGAATCTAAACAAGTTAGTTTAGCAATCGAAACTATATATCCCGCCTGTGTGTGGCATCGATTTTCCAGCATACGTCTTGACGAAGTCTTCTTTTTCTTCGCCATTTTTGAACCACACAATCTGAAAGATATTTATTTTGGCATTAGTTCGAAGGTTCTAACAAGCACCTGGAACTACAGAAACAGGGAAGATCTTTGTTTATTTGTTGCCTTAATTACGATTATTTTATATTCCATAAATAAGATATTCTGGATCTTATTATGGTGCTTTGATTTGTAGGAAATCGGATGAGATAATGAAGGAAGAGGCGTGTATGATAAAGAGATCAAGGAGAGAGAGAAGAAGATTCACTTACCATATTCTTATGCTATAAACAAGGAAGGAAATCAAGGTTGGAGTCCTATGCCTTGTAGAAGACTCCAACCCTAAGGAGATTCTTTTAAATACCCGTATGCAAGCTCTCATTGCGGCTGCTGAGTTTTGAAGATTTATAGAGCAATAATTGAGCTTCGTGTATTCTGTTTTTGTTGAGTTGTACACAGTTCAGTCTGAGAGTTCGAACTAGCTCAAGGACTGAAGCTGTTTTATTTTGTTCTTTGTGTTTCATCCAAAAACTATTTTACAGCTTATACACTTAGGGAGTAAGTGTAGGTTTTAAAAGTCCACGGGACGTGGCCGGAGAATTAGTTGATAGGATCTGAGTAGTGTTGGCTAGGCTTGAAGGGAGTTCGAGTCGTTGTAAGTCCAAGCTATGTGTATGGTTGATCTATCAATGAAAGAGCTCTGAGGGGAAGTGGGACGCTTCCCTGAAGAGTTTTAAAATCTTCGGTTTATTGCTTCCGCTTTTTACATTGTTTACTCACGTTCGTACTACACTTAGCGCACTCGCAAGTAATTATACGTTTCACAATCCCTTTCCTTTTGCCGCTCTCTTCATTGTGACTAACTTCTACCCCCATAATCTGATGGGCAAGAAAACACTTTACATATGTTAATTAATTGACCTTTTTTCTGTAAAAACAACTTAAGAAAAGACAATATTGCAAATTTAGGATACAGCTAAATATAATATTATTAATACTCAAAACAGTGTAATAAAAAAAAATGCCTTGAAATTTGTATTACAAAATAAAAGGGATTGACAAAAATAGGGAATTAAATTAAAAAAAAAAAAAATAATAATGTTACCTTTGATTTATGTTCATAGAAGCATTTGTAGTACAAATAGGCTTCACCCATCCATGGCTTCGTCAAGTTATTAACCTCGACACAGCATAATTTGTTCCCAAGCTTATCTGAAAATAATCAAAATCAAAGATGTTTTATTTAATTAAAAACATAATATGCACTATATATATCAAATTAAAAACAATTAAACCAATTCATATACCAATAGTTAAAAGCTAAACTGTCAACAAAAAATGACACTATATTTTAAAAAGTAATATTAATCAATGAATATATATATAAATAAATTAGAAAGCGTTATACTAATAAATTACCCGAGGGTTTCATCGAGTAAGGCGCCGGCCGGAAAATATCGATCCGAAAGCCCGAAAAGATCATGTCCCAAACATCGACCTCATAGAGCCTTGCCTCGTCCTCGGATCCCTCGCGGGCCGCCACCGTGATGTAATACACAAAGCCGGCCGCGCACCGCATGTTGAGGTTCACAATCTTCAAAAACTCGAGAGTACTCCCGAGGCTTTTCCGGTTGTGCTCCTCCACCGCATGCCTGGCGGCAGCCTCCGCCCTCTGGAAGACTCGGTCGTCGGAGCAAGGCTGGGTGCCTCCACAAAAGTCTGTGGGTAAAGGTATGGGTGTTACGTAGAAGCCCTCGCTAACGCCCAAGTCATAGGTGTACTCGTATAAGAAGTTGTCCGCCATTAACCGTCGCTAATTGTTTTTTTTTTTTTTTTTTTTTTCTTATGAGATAAATTTGGTGGGAAGAAAGATTAGTTGTGTGCAATATTGTGAGGATTAAAGTGGGGATTTTATATTATGAGATTCCTTGGGGAGGAAGAAATGTACCTTGCGTGAGACTGAGGTTTAGCGTGCAAGATTTTTGGTTAGAGAGGATTTTGAAACCGCCCACATTATGCCACATGGCACAATATGAATGGAATTGTTTTTTTACCATATAATTCATTCAAAATCAGTTTTTTCGGTTAACTAGAGTTAATTTTGAAAAATTTAGTATGGTTATCTTTTTACTGTAATTATAAAAGTGTATTAAAATAAAATTTCAAATAAAATGATTAAAATTGATTTGATGTAAAAGTAAGAAATAAATGATTAAAAATGAAAGGCAGTCAAAATTATATGAGTTGATGAATAGTGAATTAAAGTTAATGTGAAATGTAATAATGATTGTTTTGTATTATTTAATTATATGAATAATATTAAATACAGTGGTATGCAGTTAAAAATGAGTTAAATTTTGAGTATGAATTAAATGTGAGCCAAAAAAATTATTTGGTAAACAAACATGCTATTAATCTTTTGGAACTTGAAATGCACTTTTTTTGTATTTAATGTCTTCACCATGTGAACAACCAAATCACAACCATTGTGGTATAACTAGTGCGTACGTAGCCCGTGCAATGGACGAGACAATAATATTAAATAAGTTATTTTAACAAGATCTGTCCATTAATGTCTAAGATGCGCGAAACAAAGATATTAAATAAGTTATTTTCACAAGATCTGTCCATTAATGTCTAAGATGCGCTAGACAAAAATATTAAATTCATGTAATTAATTTTATGTTTTCTTTCTTCTTAATTTATTTTTTTTAATTAAATTAAAATCATGAATGCCCCATCACAAATGTTGTTTACTCCACATTATTGAATTTTCGATTTAATAAAAAAAACTTTTTGTAATTTTGTTCACTCCACATTATTGAATTTTCAATTCAATAAAAAACTTTTTGTTTTGCTCTGTAGGTAGGATCAAATCTACATAGTACGATTAAGTTAAAAAAAAAAAAAAATCTATATAGTATGACAAATTTTATATATGCTAAATATGAGTAATAAATAAGCAAAAGATGTATCCAAACATATCATCTAGTTTTTCAGCTATAAGTTCATAAGCTAAATTATAAGAGCGAAAGTTACTGATAAACTATAAACTAATTTATCAGCTATCAACTAGTTTTACCAAACATAGTCTTAATATCTTGTCAATTGTCTCGAGAAGTGCAACGACATTAATTTCAAATTAAAATTTGTGTCCATCTCAAACATAAAATTTATGTGGGATAATTGGACAAAATAATAAACAAAATAAAAAAAAAAAAAAAAAAAAACCTTGCACAAAAAAATGTTTAATTTCCCTCAATTGCCTACGAGACCTCCAATTTTGCAATTTCCTTATTTTTTTTTTCCGAAACGACAGAATTTATAGCTCAAAAACAATATGTATAGCTCAAAAACAATATTTTTTTTTTCCTTATTCACCCCATGAAGTTTTCACCCTATAGCCTATGGGAAGGGCACCCTATTATCAAAATAGACCGTGTTAAAGTGTCTTTTACCTCTTTTTGAAATTTATTAGGAAATTGAGGTCAAACATGGAAATTAATATAATAGGGACCTAGTAATTTTTTTTTTCTTATTTTTTTCCCCGAAAGAAATAGTGCATAAATTAAAGTCTTAATTTATTCTTACCAGTTGGATTGAAATTGCATTTCTATATATATATATTTTTTATTTACCATTTACCACAGCTGGGGCAAAATATGATTCCTATGGGTTAATTTAATATATTGGATCGTCCCCCTCCGGGGACGTGGTTATGGTTACAACATGATATCACTGGAGTGTCGTCGGGTCCTGACATAGCTGTGATATAGACTTTGCCTCCTTTCTTGTACCAAAAAAAAATATATATATATATTGCATTCAACTAATGACAATGTAATTCTACCTATTTTGTACTGTGATTGTTGAGATTATTGCTTTAACTCATTACAGTTTTTTGACCTTTTCATTTACACTTTGTTTCTTTTACTTTTCTCTTTTACATAAGTAATAATGATCGGTCATCATTAGATGACACGCTTCTAATTGTACTTATTTTGATTTCTCATATCAAAGACATTTTATAATATAATAAATATATATGTTATATATTAAAAATTATGATGAGCCCATCTACCTACAATTTAACTATTTCAATTTAATTTCATACTTATAATCTCAAATAAAATTATGTCTTACAATACTTCTCAAAAGTAGTTTGCCATTCAAAACACATTAATGCTACTATTACTCAGACTCAACTATAAGTAAGTCATATTTTTTCAATATATATGTTTATGTTTAAATTAATTTATATATCATAAAAAAAATTATCACGTGTATTTCATATATAATTTTCGTTACAAATGTACGGTGAAGTAACCGAATCACTACCTCACATGTAGGGTTGCAAATGAATCTAGCGGTTCACGAGCCGCTCGCGAGCGTTAGAGTCAAAACTCAACTCGAGGTCAAGTTTGACCGAACTCAAGCAGCTCGAGCACGAACTCGAATCAAGCTCGAGCTCATATTTTGCCTTTGTTGAGCGGCTCGTCGAGCGGCTCGAGATACATGCTAAATCACTATAAAATACCCTTTTTTATATATGTTAGCATATGTTCTTAATGGTAATTTTACCTTTCCACTTAAAAATTTTCGAGCCGAACTCGAGTCGAGCTCGAGCATTTTGATTTCGAGTCTCGGCTCGAGCTGTTGTAATTTTTTATCGAGTCGAGCTCGAGCCTAAAAAATCGAGCTCGACGTGCTCGAGCTCGAGCAGCTACAAAAAAAGTCAATCCTACTCGATAAGGCTAATGCTCGACTCGGGTGTTGTTGTTATTGTACTCGATAAGGCTAATGCTCGACTCGGCTCGACTTGTTTGCAGCCCTACTCAAATGACACAAGTATTTATAGAAACAAATAATAATAATTCGACCCATTTGTAAAATTACACGAGCCCCTACAAAATCCACTTGTCGGTCCGTTTTTACCTCTAATTAGGCTGTTATGTACATATGTTTATATATATATATATATATTTTCTTTCTATATTATACATAGTCCACTTATATATGAAGATATTTTTCTTCACCAAAAGCCGAAAATCCACGCTTTATTCTCTAATTCCACACAACTTTTAACACAAAATCAAACGAGACAAACTATAAACTCACTATGGTCTTTCTTTCTATACACACGTTCATACAAAAGAACACAACCACCATATATGTAAAACCACAAGTACAATTTTTCAAAGAAAAACAACTCATTACCCACTCCCCTGCCTATATATAACCTCACATGAAAGAACCAATTTCTTCACATAACAAAAATTTATAAGTTTTTTTTTTCAAGTTTCCAAAATATATCTAATTCGGAAAATTAATCGCTCGAAAATGGAGGGAAGCTGCGAAATGACCGTTATACCCACCATGGCTTCACCTTCTCTCTCGTCCTCTCCGCCTCCTCAAACTGCGGTTGCAAGTCCTTGTGCCGCTTGTAGGATTTTAAGGCGAAGGTGTGTCGAAAAATGCGTGTTGGCTCCTTATTTTCCGCCTAACGATCCACTCAAGTTCACCACGGCTCATCGTGTTTTTGGAGCCAGCAATATCATCAAGTTCTTGCAGGTATGTATGTGAATAATGCTACTAATTTGACTATATACTTCGAGCAATTATTATTATTATTTTCTTGAGAACCCTTTATTAGTCAAATTAAAGTTTGTGACTTTATAGTACATAGCAAATGAAGATAAAGAATGGAATATATGACTTTTTATATGACTAGTGTGAACACTTAGCTAGAGTAATGTAATAAAGGAAATAGCTAAAGGGAAAGGAACTAAAGTATTATAGTAGGTATATGTTGCAATTTACAACCACAAATTATAAGAAAATACTTTTTCTTCTTTGTGTAGTTGTTCTTTATATATATAATCTAATGTGGTCGAATAATCGATCATCAAGTAACTAACACCATCAATTTTATAAGGTTATTAAACTTCATTATCTTAATGAAAAATTGTAATTTAATTTCCTTACGGATCAAACCGAGCTTCCTAGATTTACTTTGGTCTAAATTCCTACATTTATGTTAGGAACTTCCCGAGACACAGAGAGCCGATGCAGTGAGTAGCCTAGTGTACGAGGCGAATGCAAGGCTAAGAGATCCCGTGTACGGATGTGCGGGTGCAATTTGCCAACTCCAAAAGCAAGTTGACGAGCTCCAGCTGCAACTTGCGCAAGCGCAAGCCGAGATTCTCAACATGCAATGCCAAAACGCCAATCTCAATATGGCCATAATCTACATGGAAATGTCGCGGTATTCACGCCCGATTTCACCAGAAGATGATGACCAATGCTCTATCAATAACTTTCTCAACGAAAACAGTGGTCTTGGACTTCTCTACGATCGTACTCTCTGGACGTGATTTGACTCGGATCCTAGTAGAATTGAGATTAATATATAGAAGATATATTGAGTCATTAAAAAAAACATTTGGTCCTATTCAAATGTAGTATAGGATGTAATACTATGTTGAGGGAATATGATTATATTAAATTGAGTTCTCCCTAATGACTATGATTATTGATAAGATGCATGAAGTTGACTAGTCTTTTCCCCCTTTTTATCATTTGAGAAGGAGAAATGTCATTGTCCAAGTCCCATTCATGTCTCAATTTGTTCAACTTTGTGGTTACCTAATGCTTTTTACTTTCAATTCATGACAATGATGATTATTCCCAGCTAAAGAGTACCTAATGTGAACAGAGGATCCTGAAATTAGCCTAATGTTCCATTTTTAAATTATTAATTTATTTTTGCTGGGTCAAAATTAATTTGCATTGGTCTCGCTCTGCAGCTAGTTAAAATTTTGCAAGTTCAACAAGCAAAACTTCATGACACAAGCATTTTCCATGACTAGTGATTTTCTCCCGATGAAAAACTCTAATTATGTTGATCACGTAATATAAATTCGAGCTTCGTGTATGATATGGTCCAAGATACGAACTCCGGTCTTTCGAAGGACTCTTCCCGGTTACGACGTTGGTTTACCCAATTCGGTTCGGCCCAAGCTTGAGTGTTCGTCGGTACCTGAAAGCGCACCGGAATTCCTCCGGCGCAAGACCCTCCGACGCCCAAGTTAGAATCTCGGATTTTAGAGAGGATTGTCTGTAATAAATGTGGTAGTAATGATATTAATGAAGTCTTACCTTCTACTCTAGCATTTATCGTATATATAGTGCTTAGTTGTACGGACTGTATGGTAATTGGCGTTACTAAGGGTCGAATCTGAGTTGGCGTTCGACCCTCTCTCACGGGTCGATCTCCCATGGGTCGACGCCTTATTGGTCGACTTCATGCGGGGTCGACACCCCTCTAGCCTTTCGCTCGAGCAAGTAGCTGGCCGAACCCCCCATCGACCTGACATCTATGGGTCGATCATGTAGCCTTCGCATGGCCTGAACCTATAGCCGGTCGATCACGTAGTCCTCATGTGGCTCGACCATGCAATTGGTCGAGCATGTAGCCGGTCGATCTTTCGGCTTACTCAGTGGGCTAGTGGGTCGAGCCCCCACATGGGTCGAGGGGTCGAGCCCCTACGCGGGTTGGTGGGTCGAGCCCCTACATGGGTCGAGTCTCCATGCTCGTAGACCCTATTTCCTCCGCTACCACTCCGGTTTGCTTAACTCGATTTTATGGGTCTTTGCTCGACCGAACCGGGCCGATTCTATAATCCCTATCAGTGTAGATACTGCAAATGCACATCAACCTTAAGGCAACGAACACTATTCAAGCGTGAAATCTCAAGCCTTGAAGTCGTGGGCTTGATGGTTGAGATTATTTCAGTCCAAGGTCGCTTTTGACACTCGAGGTTTTAACTCAATCGATATTAGTGCGGACATTTAGAACATTGATCACTTATAGTAAAAAAAAATGTTAAAAACAAAGTCAAGTTTCTGCAGCCCCGTCGTTGTTGTTGTACTTGGTAACGAATTTCAACAAATTGTATATCATTTTTGAAGTTCTCGACTCGATCTATCTAATCTAACGATACACTCAGTTTCATCAGATAAACCAGTCTTTATCAACATCATCGTTAAATTCTCTAAATGTTTCGGTTGTCCGATCACATTAAATCAAACTTTAAAGCATATTTCAGGAAAAAAAAAAATGAAAACTTCAACAATGATTTTGATGAAATTTGAGGTAGCAAATGATAAAATTTTGATAGGTCGAGTCGAGAATTTCATCCACCAACGGCAGCGGAAGCTCCGAAAGGCAACCACCTTCTTGTTATTAACTATTTTTTAGATTTAAAAAATAATAATTAATTATTAAAACATTGAACCAAAATTAATTAAGTTGGAATACAAACTCGATTATTGATTTTATGATTTTATCCATAGTAAAAGTAGAGGCATTTTACTATTTTAGCCAACATAAAATTGGAAGAGAGAAGGTGCAAAATAAATCCAATATCATTAATTCACCCCAAGAATAAAAAAAAAATACAAATTAATCAGTTCATTTCACATTTTTCCAACACAATGTTCAAATTAAAACACCATAAACTCATAGATAAAATTTACTATTTACCGTTGACATTTTCATACAGTTAAATATTATAAATAATATCATATTATTTAAAAAAATATTAGTGAATTTTCACCCCGTTTTGAAGTGTTGTTAAGTTTTTCACACCGCCAAATAAAAAGCTAAGCTTTTCACCTCGGAAAGTGCGAAGGTTATGCGAAAACTGTCGCATATTCATCGCATAACTGTCCATATACGAAGGTTATGCGAAAAACTGTCGCATATCAATTACATAATTGTGCGCAATGTTTTAAAAACCGTACCGGTCATCATACCGGTGTAGCGACCGGTATGCGGTATTACCGGTACGACCGGTATTACCGTCTATTTTACCGGTTTAATAAATATTAAATTAATTTGTTATTATTATATAAATAATATACAAAACTAATTTTAATTAATATTAAAATAAATTAACATCTAATAACAATATAAACATATTAAAGTTAAGTGTAGAAATTTCAATTTATATAAATAAAATATAAAAAACTATTAAAAATATTTTTTTTAAAAAAAAATGGCATAAACCGGTATTTTGACCGGTATTTTGGCCGGTATTTGCCGGTAAAACCGGTATTTTCCAGTACGAAACCGGTATTTTGGCCAAAACGGTATTTTGAGTGTAAATGTACCGGTCGGACCACCGGTATCCGGTATTACCGGTAATACCGGCCGGTACGAACAGGTATTTAAAACATGGACTGTGCGAAGGTTATGCGAAAATTGTCGCATATTCATCGTATAAAATTTTCGCATATTCATCGTATAACTGTCCATATGCGAAAGTTATGCGAAAAACTGTCGCATAATTGTCGCATATCAATTGCATAACTGTGCGAAGGCATTGTGCTATGAATGTGCGACAGTTATGCAATTGATATGCGACAGTTATGCGACAGTTTTTCGCATAACCTTCGCATACGGACAGTTATGCGATAGTTTTCGTGTAACCTTAGTACTTTCTAGGGTGAAAAACTTAGCTTTTTATAAACTGTGTGAAAAACTTAATTTGTCTTTGTATGGGTAAAAAAAATTTTTTTTTTCCAAAATATTAAGTATTCTCTTACTATTCTTTATTTCTTTATATAAAAAAATATATATGCTCACTTTTATGAATACGGACATTATGTCGTAATTTATAACCGTTAAATCAACTATCTATGACGATCTAACCGTTCAAATCTGATGGAATGGTTCAAACCTGATGAAATGGTTCCGTAATGGGACCGCAGCATTTCCCAAATTTACGATTCAAAATCCAAATGCACCAAAATAACGCAACAGGCAACCCCTACGACTCAGATTTTTCTGGTGTTCCTCACATAATTCACAAATAACCCTTTTTAGATCAGCTCACTCACCTGACCACCGGAGAGAGAGAGAGAGAGAGAGAGAGA
>CACSLK010014283.1:5760078-5795157 GCA_902706635.1 Striga hermonthica | reverse complement strand
AAGTCAATTTAAAACATTTCAATACATAAACTAACTACTAATAACTTATATATTATATTTAAAAATATATTTTTTGTTTATTTTAAAAATATTAAAAAATTAAAAAAAAAAGCTGGAACGGTTCAACCGGTCCGAAGAGATCGATTTTTGGCAGGTTTTACAGGTTCAGCCGGTCATTGACCGACTCGTTAGCATCCAGTTCATTCCAATAAATCGGATCAGTCAACTGACCAATTCTCGGTCCAACTGACCGGTCCAATTTTCTAAACCATCATATTCACTAAAGTATATCTCCCACAAATATAGTTATGACTATTAATCTGGAAATATGAAAAGAAGAAAAAAAAAAATGGATGGATGATCTATTGATCTAAATGTTCCGCGTGAGAGATTAGTCAATCAATCTCACGTGATTAGTCAACCAATCTCACGTGAAAGATAGACTTTGTTTCTAGTCTAGCTTTAAAAATATTATGGTGTAGACCTAAGAGCGATTGGATGAGATGATTTGAGTATCTTCCAGCTTAACCAGTGGTCTCGTGTTTAAGCCCTGGGAATGCAGCAGTGTTAAAACTCTTGAAGGAGAGCTTTGCCGCCCTTGTGGCCTACCCGGCTCGATTCCGGATTAGTCGGTTCCCCTGTGGATCCGAAAACCGGAAGGTCCCTGTACCAAAAAAAAATTATTACGGTGTAAGAAAAGTACCATCTATATACATATAATTGCTGGCATATAGCATTTAATAAAACATTTAATAAAACCTCCATTTATTTTCCCGCTCATTTTTTCAATTAAAGTAAAACCGTTACATTTTACATTAATAAAGTGTAATAATAATTTGAATATAATTTATTCACTACTAACATTAATTGATTACAACTTACATTAAATAGTATGTGGAAGTTACATACTTATAAAAATTGTATTGCAATTTTTTTCTTTAAAATACTTTTTCTAAAATGAAATTTTTTTTGTTCTTTTTAAGCGATTTTTATCTAATATTAGTTAATTGGCATGAGTGTCATAATTAAACATCTTAAAATCACATAAACAAATGCTATAACAATGATAAAAATAATTGTAATATTTTTCTAACTAATTAATTGTATGGTCCCTCTAAATTACTAAATTATATTAGCCATTAAAATTTACGGTATCAATATAAAGATTCATACGTAAGTTAAATAAATTATATTTACATTACACATTTGCATGTAGTCAAAATTTAAAATGTAATACATCAATTAACTAATATAAAATTTTTATATATTATATATATAAATATAGTATAAACTTTTATTTATATTTGTGCATGTGCACAGGATGAATACTAGTTGTTAAAAAGTCAAGCAGCTCATTTTTTTACGGTTTTCACCCACAAACAAAATATACTAGTACAACACCCGTGTATTACACGGGTGCTTGCTAATTTTTTTCTTAAAATTTAAAATTAATGAGAAAAAGTAGTTTAAAAATTTAAATACCTTTTATAAGAATATATATATATATATATATATATATATATATATTATATTTATTACGATACTTTTTATTTGTGCGACTTACTTATGTTATATTATACTAATTCTTTAACTTACACTATATAACTACATTAAATATAAATATAACAATTGCGAAATAATTTTATTTTTCTAATGAATTTTAATAAATATTATTATTTTTTATTATTATAAAGATAAATATAATTTATTTATTTTATATATACAATATGGATGTCAAATCGAAGATCATCAAAAGATGATTAATTTGATATATTATATATGTAAAACCGATAAGAAATACAAAAGTTATATACTTTTAAAATACATTTATAATTCAATAGCTTATTGAAGGAAGCAAATCAAAATTTAGGGATATATTAGTCACTTAGTGTCTCACTATGTAAAATTACAAATAATTAAAGGGTTATATTAGTAAAAGTGATATTAAAATACCTAAGTTAGCTAAATAATATTTATGGAATACCCGAACCTAGATTATTAATTATTAATATATTAATATTATTTGTCCAGACCTAATTACGAAGCATGATTTTTCACCAAATAGGATTCTGAAGCACCAGAAGTAGCCACATAGGCTCAGCGCATTCTGCAATTATATATAGGGAGGATATATATATATATATATAATAATAATAATCTATATAGTTATAATGTTTGATACATAAATGTTGTTTATTTTTTATTGAAAAATATTCATTAGTATTTTGTCATTTCTTATTGTGTTATGGAGGTTGTGGAAAAAATAAGACAAATGAATATTTTTTTATTTTTTTTTCACTCATTATTGATAAATCTTGATGGTGAAATAAATAAAAAATAATAATTATATCTATAAAGCTGTTTTAGGTCTCTACATTTAATTCTCTTGGCTCCAATATTACGTTATTATTTACGTATGTATGTAA
Source organism: Striga hermonthica (assembly GCA_902706635.1). Classification (NCBI taxonomy): domain Eukaryota; kingdom Viridiplantae; phylum Streptophyta; class Magnoliopsida; order Lamiales; family Orobanchaceae; genus Striga; species Striga hermonthica. Next base: position 5,792,731 of record CACSLK010014283.1, on the reverse strand, counting down.
ATTTTTTAAATTTGTGATAAAGATATTATTATGCGGCAACAACATTTTTTGCTTTATTAGTGGGCTGCCATTATTGACATATTATAAATACATTCATTTATTGAAAAACTGTCACAATTATTATTATCCATAAATCCTCAACTCCCATGTCTTCCAAAATGAAATATTTAAGATTTTGAATTACATACTTTATATATTTAAGTGTAGCAAAATAATTTACTACTTATTATTTATTTATATTGATCACATTTTGCATTTAGATATGTACTTATTTATGTGCAGAAATTCTATGGCACCATATTATGGTGCCACAACATGATGTGGCACATTATGATTGGTGCCACAACTAACACACATCATGGTGTGGCACCAATCATAATGTGCCACATCATGTATTCATGTTATAATTTGTAATATTGCTATGTCCAAATATGATATGGATTTGGTATATACGAATTTCATTTGCCGCATCGAGTGTTTAGATTTAGCCTTAATATTTTATTGAATTCTTTTTAACCTCTCAAATATTCCATTATTTTAGCTTCTCAACAACTTTCGTAAAAATTCGAATATTGTGATGATCATTTGAAATTGGAAAATCGAGTTTCACTAATGTACTTACGTCTCATATCTTTTTCATCGACCATCACCAACAAAACAATTATCGGGAATCGATAAATCATACAATGTTATGATTACTTATTGACATGGGCGGAGCCACCCTAAGGCTAGGGTGGGCTCCAGCCCTATGTCCCAAAAAAATAAAAAATTGCTAATCATATTTTTTAAAAAAATTTATACATAAGCTTTATTAGCCCCATGTAATTTTTTATGTAGCCCCATTTAATTTTGGGCTGATGTCTCAAGATTCACGTCGAAATTTTTTATAAGACAATGGAGGAAAAGTGATGATTGCAGTGAGAGGAAAAAAAAAATAATCCTTTATTGTCAAATGACAATTGTGTCCTTATTAGATTTTTATCAATTAGGTCTATAATGTAGCCCAACACATTATTGCCTTTTAATTTTTTTAATGGGTTGACTTGACAAGTACCAAATTAGCTGAAAAATTTAGCTCGACACACACTTCTCCTGCGGACTATTTAATTGGGTTCGTCTCATTGCACAATCCGTTCTCCATTTTCATTTTTTTTTTTTTTTGATTTCGCATCCAATAATTAATTCGGCCTTATTTCCTAGACAAAGAAAAAACTCTTACAGAGTTGAGTGCAAACACGCCCGACTCTATTTGTTTGATCGACAAGTTCGATTAGCTATTTGGGTTTGACTTGTTTAAATATATAAGCGAGTCGAGTGAGTTTTCCAATTCAAATCGACATAAGTTATCAGATAATTTGGTTCTAGTCATTATCACCAAAACCGGTTACGGGTCGAAATCGCCGATCCCGAGCCGACAGTTGGAGGACCCTGAACCGGCGCGAACACATGCATGGGCCTGTTCATTGAACTGTCGGTTCATGGTCCTCCGGTTCATTAAAAAAAAATGATTTTTTAAAGCCAAACCTCGGGTTCCAGTTCCAGTTCGGTATGGTCCAAACCATGGGCCGGTTTGTATCGGTCCGGCCTGAACCGACAGGCTGGGTCGGTCCATGACCATGTATACTCGGTTTCAATAATAGCTACAATAATATGCAGCCCCAGGTTAAAAAAATTCCTGGCTACGCCCCTGCTTATTGAGTAAAAAACTTTATAAAATTTTAATAAGGTAAAATATCAATTTTGTTTGTACTTTTATAAGACAATTTTGTTAATTTTTGAAACTTTATATGTCAACGTTTTTTTAAATAAAATAAAATAAAATATAAGTAGAGAGGATAGAGAAAATAGAAAAAATTGCCAAGTACTTATAGTAAAGTTCTGATTTTTTTTTATTTTTTTTTCCTTTACGAAACGTCTGTTGATCACAAAAGTGAGCGGTTGCTTGCCCCCGACCAACCCCACGGCGGGCCCCGCCACGACGCAACCACCGCACCGCCGCCCCCCGCGTCACGCCAAACCCTGCTGACGTGGCCGAATTCTGACCTTTTCCTCCCTCACACCCTTGCATTTTTAGAAAATTACAGCCCAACCCCTCTCCCCCCATAAACGCCCATCAATGGCGTACTGAACCAGCTCATGCACATTACAAATAATACACTCCCAAGTTTTTTTTTTTTTCGAAATACCCAAATGGCTATACTGATTATTGAGTGTGTGCCCTTCTGTAGCGAGATCCCATCAGCAGTCATATATAGAAACGGGATCTTTTAATTAAGGAAAAAAATTATAACTTTATTTATTTATTTATTTATTTGTACTGTGCAAGTATTTTATGCTTGGATTTGGTCTCGTCTTGATGATGATTGTGAGGAAAAATCTGGGGTCAGCTTAGGATCGACGCCATTGTTGGAATCTGTGTCGAGATCAAGCAGCAGTCAAAAAAGCGTACAACTTTTTTTTTTTGGTTTAATGTCCGAAGTCAACGGGTCGTCTGGGTGGAGGGGAGAGTTCAGGGACGACGAGGAAGTCGTCGGAAAAGCTAATAATGGGTACAGCTACAGCTCTCCCGGAGGAGCTGCTGCGGCGGACTGGAGGTTTCAGGCGGCCGAGTTCGCCAAAGGGGCGGCGGAGATGAGCGTGGAGTTTGGGAAAGGCGTGAGGGATGTGGTGAGGCAGAGTATATTGAGGGACGATTCGGTAATTGTGAGGAAGTTCAAGGGCCCCTGCGTGAAGATTTTGGGGAAATTGAGGTTTATGAATGAGTATCTGCCGGAGGACCGTGATCCGGTTCAGGCTTGGGCCGTAATTGCTTCTGTCTGGATCTTTGTTCTAGCAGGTGATGCATTTTTTTTTTTTTAATTATTATTATTTATTGTTAATTAATATTTGGTCCTGTTTTTAATTATTGTTCCATGAGCTAATGTGAATCTGTATTGGGAATTGTTTTTTTTTTTAGTGTTGTGCTAGTAACATTAATTCTATTTTGGTTTTAGTATATCTGAAATCTGATTTTCCTTAGTGATTGCTAGTTTTGTTCTCTGTGTTTGGGTTTTCTATTTTCTTTGCTCCCTTTGTTTGTGATTGCTAGTGATTTATCTTATCGTACTCTTGCATTTTATGCATTGTGGAAAATGTTCTAATCGATTCGCTTAGATTCAGTTTTGCATTGGCTCTTTCGGCATGAAATTCGAGTAAAGATGTAATGAAATGCTTGGCTTTCTCGGTTTTTAAATCGTAATGTTGACTAATGGGTCTTGATATAATTCATTATTTTGTTTAAGCATTGAACATATATGTGTAAAAGGGCCTTAGGAGGTGAAATTGTGAAAGCAATAAGCTGCCGTGCTTTCTCCATAATTTCTTCATTCGTACACGAACTTTAGGAAATTTGTTGTCTTCTTTGATTGGCAACAAATTAATCAAATTTTCAAAATCGGATTAATCCAATTTTCAAGAGTTTTCTTTTTCAACCGTGGATGTAGATATACATATACCCTTAGCATGCTGAAAAACGACTGCCATTATTCGTATCGAATCTTTGTGCATGTCATGAATATCGTTTTTGAGTTTCTCTCAACTGACAGACAAAGAAAAATTTTGCAGTTTTAATTGTGAATATTAGTCAGCCCGTAACAAATCCATTGGTTCGAAAGATGAAGGTGCATCCTACTAGTGCTAGCCTTATACTGCTTCCAGATGGAAGACGATTAGCTTATCAAGAGCAAGGTGTCCCGCCTGATCAAGCGAGATATTCAATTGTTGCTCCCCATTCTTTTCTTTCTTCTCGTCTTGCAGGTATAATGAAAAACTGTGCCATTTATTTATTTTATTTTATTTATTTTTTTGTGTGAGCTCAAATGAATTATTTTTTATGCTAGGGATACCTGGCTTGAAAGCTACTTTACTACAAAGTTTCGGTGTTCGATTCGTGACTTATGATCTACCGGGTTTTGGAGAAAGTGATGCTCATCCTCATAGGGACCTCGAGTCTTCGGCTTTGGATATGTTACATTTGTCGTATGCTGTGAATATTACAGACAAGTTTTGGGTTTTGGGATATGCAGAAGGAAGCAAGCACGCTTGGGCTGCTCTTCATTACATTCCTGATAGGATTGCCGGTAAATCTGCTTACTAGACGAGTATCAGCTCTTTGTTGCATTCTCTTTTAGCTCTTATTATTGACTTTTTTCTTTGCAAAATATGTTTTTGTTTATCACTTGAAAATCAAAACCAGGCATAGAACAGAGGAAAAAAAATGTTCCTAAACAGTATTTCCATTGGATATGAATCTTTTTTAATGGATTGAATGAAGCTAATAAAGATGTAAATAGTTCCGGAGAAATTTGATTGCTGAAGGAATCTTGGATATAAGATATTTTAGTTTTGTTTGGTTAATTTTGAAAAATGTGATATGGTTAGTTGTTTAATGGGACTTTGAGTTTATGATAAAATAATATTTAAATTTATATAGTTAGAGTTAATTTGATGTAAAACTAGGAGAGAGATGATGTGAAGTGATGGTTAGTTAAAATTATGTGAGTTGACGAATAGTGAATTAAAGTTGGCGTAATGTGTAAGAATGACCGATTGACATTATTTGATTATATTGATAATATTGAGGATAGTGAGGTTGGGTTAAGGCTAAGTTAGATTTGAGTTAATAAAAAAAAAAAAAAAATTGTGATTGGTTAAGAATGATTGAATTTTTTTGGGGTAACTTGTATCCAAGCATCCTCTAAGTTCTTTGCTAGGGTAATCTGCATGGGATTTTTGCTAAGTTTTTATACATCCCACGAGATTTTTTTTTTTGATATCCATGATTTTGAACTTTGTTAAAAAATTTCGAACTCCAGTCAGTTTGAAGTTGGCTTCTATTCCTTGAACAATTATCATATTAAGTTGTACGGATTACATAAAAAACTCGATGGTTCAAATATCTTAGTAATGTACTACTGTTTGACTTGTTCGATCTTTTTCCTCTTTCCTCGTATGTTATTATGTCCTAACTCCCGATACATCTTTTAACAAAATTTCAGGTGCTATAATGTTTGCGCCAATGGTGAATCCGTATGAACCGAGATTGACCAAAGAAGAAAGACGAAGAATCTGGGGGACTTGGGCAGTAAAGAGAAAGCTGATGTACTTTTTAGCTCGGAAGTTTCACAGATTTCTTCCGTATTTCTATAGGAGAAGTTTCCTTTCTGGAAATCATGGCCCGATAGATCAGCAGCTATACCTCTCACTTGGGAAAAAGGCAAGTAATTTAAATTCAAAAACCATTTAACTTTTGCATTTCTGTGTTGGTGTTTGAAATCTTGCTTGGACTGTGGTTATTACAATGAAAGACCCTTAACATTTTACAATGATATATATGTATATATATCATATATATATCATTTTAATTCCACTAAACATAATTTTTCTGTCATAAAAATATGTGATCGGATACGCAATTTACTCGCTCTAACTTTTTCTCTTTCAACCTCATTAACACAATTTTGTAAATAAACGCCAATTATTATACAGTTTCGTGCAAGTTTCATTATTGACTCACTTACATTTCCAACTACCAATCACTTGCAATCATTGTTTTTGCTATGTTTTGTTGCTATGTTTTGTGCTACATCGCATTTTGGCACGTGATCGGATACAAATATATTCGCTCAAAACGAGTTTTGTAGTTAACCAAAGTTAATATTGAAAAATGCGGTATGGTTGGTTGTTAGTGGAATTTTTTGATATTATATTAAAATAATATTTAAAATAAAATAATTAAAGTTTATTCGATGTAAAAGTATGAGAGAGGTGATGTGAAGTGGTGGTTAGTTAAAATTATGTGAGTTGATGAAAATGATTGATTGATATTATTTAATTATATTAATAGTATTGAGTATAGTGAGGTTGGGTTAATTAAAGTTGAGTTAAATTTTGAGTATGGATTGAATATGAAATGAGAGAACTTATAAACAAACAGCATCCTTAGTGATTGTGTTTTCGTCTCATGTCCATAACACTCAAAATGCTCACCACTTGGGCTTTGTGTTTGCCAATAATTTTTTCTGTAAAAAGAATACTGATTTCGGTTATAAGCTGATAATGAACTTTCGCGTTGAAATATTTATGATTTTTCAGGATAGAGCCGTTGTAGAGACCAGAATTTTCAAAGACTTCTGGGAGAGAGATGTCGAAGAATCTGTTCGGCAAGAGAACGTGAAGCCGTTTGTTGAAGAAGCCATTCTACAAATCTCGAATTGGGGTTTCAGCTTAGCAGAACTCAATATGCAGAGTAAAAATAAGGGCAGTAGCATTCTCGATTGGCTTAAATCAGTGTACAGACCCACAGAAAAACGACTCGGCGGGTTACTTGGCCCGATACACATATGGCAGGTAACTTTTACTCTAATATATTTACTCCGATTTAACACTTTCTCTTGCAGTTAAAAAAGAGACTTTAACTTTACGGGTGGGTATACTATTTTTAACGAAAACCCATTCTTGATTGTATTTCGTCCGATTAAAGGGAGCCGAAGATCGAGTCGTGCCTCCATCAATGAGCGACTTTGTGCAGCGAGTCTTGCCAGATGTCATGCTGCATAAGCTCACGTACGAGGGCCACTTCACATACTTTTACTTTTGCGACGAATGCCACCGGCAAATTTTTGGCGTAGTTTTTGGGAACCCCCAAGGACCTCTTGTACCTATGGTGGGCCCCACTCCAGTTGAAGAAAACGATGGAAGTGAAGAGAAAGCCGAAGTGATAGTCTCAAGTGGATGTCAATGTGATGCAGCAAAGGAAGAAGAGAATGTGTCTACTTGCAGCATGATAAATATGTTGTGATATTGAGGGAACAAAAACAAATGAGAAGTCCATAGGTTGATAGGAAGGAGAATAGATATTTGTGACCTCTATTTTTTTCTTTTCTTTTTGAATAGGAGTATAATTAGATACTTATATAGGATATGATGATGAGAAATACTGAGATTTATAGCATATTCATGAAATCAAATGATGTTTAGTAAGTAGTAACACCTATTAATTACCGCTTGCTTTTACTTGAAGTAAAAGAATCGCGTTATCTTAATAGGATGGCATGATTTTTTTACCTCAGGAAGGAACTGCATTATATGATGAGAAAAAACATCATTCTTGTTGAATTTGTCTTAAAGGCATAATGAGTTACTGCCATAAGGTTTTATTAGCTTTAGATGCCTTTGCGTGCATGATTTTGTGTGATTAATTACCCTACTTTTCTGAACAAATTTCGGACCATTTCAAGTTGAGTTTTTTACCGGTGGATCAATATACAGTGAGTTATCTATCGTTAGATGAACACACACTTGAGGTATACGTGTGTTGATCTATCTGTAAAAAATCTACGAAACATAAAGATTTTGGAGAATTTTAAACAGAAAGATTTTGGAGAGTGAAATTAGTATATATTTTAGAGAACATATATTTCATGATAAAATTATGCGATTGATCATGTCTCTAGCTTCAGTTAGGTAGATGGAACGAATAATTCCCAAGAAGAAAAAAAACACACAAACTTGAAACACATAAAATGCGCGTTCGATCATACTGTTGTGTAATAAGACAAATTGAAATTGAACATGATATATAGACGAATGTTAGAAGCAGCAATGTGATCGAAATGAGACAAACTGTGATCAACTATGAAGTAATAAGAAATTTTGTTACGTTTGATTTCCATCGGTTTACAGTCTTATGTATTGATCTATAGACATGGATTCTTGTTTATTGTTCAAGACAATGTATGTAGCAGGCCTACTTTCCTGCAATTCAGTCTTATGTATTGATCTAATCTATAGACATGGATTCTTGTGTTATTGTTCAGTTCAATGTATGTATTAGAATAAGATTGACACAGCATTTTCATGTTTTTTGGCGTCTTTGTTGCTGCTGGTGGAACTTATCCATCCTTTCTGGGTTCGACCACTTTATGTTGTTATCCACGGCATTCAACGCGAGTTGAACAATATAACTAACAAGATGAAAGTATTTTTACATTCCAATCGGTGATATGCTGCTTCATGGGTCGATGATGGCAACCGAATCAATATTTTATAACTCACGAGATGAACGTATTTTCCATTCCTATCGGTGATTTGATTCATGGGTCGATGATAGCAACCGAGCAATCGAGTACATGGAACAGAGCAAATCCACAATACATTTTAGATCTCATCTTATAAAATCTTGAACTCTGGTATACATCGTTCATTCAGAATCTTGGTAGGGCATGATGAAGTAGGAAAATAAATTTTGAATTAAGATTTCATTCAGTTAAATCTCATCATACATAAATCCACTATGTTAAAAGGCAGCTTGTTGAAAATGTAGTATGCAACAAACTTATCACATTAAATTTGCCATATTATACTATAGTCAACTTGACTAGGAACTACAATTAGGCATCACCAGACGTGAAACTTCAAAACAAGCCTCAACCATAAAGTGAAACTTCAACCAACCTGTATATATATTTATCATACTATGGTGGATATCATCTAGCTCCCAAATATAAAATTACCAACACAAAACAGCAAGTGTCCTATTGGCTATTACATTAATTCAACATTCAAAACCATGACAACAAATTATCTTCCACGAAACAGAAAATATATCAAAAATATAAGAAGGGACATAACCACAAATGTTTAGATAGTCATCATCGAGAATATCCAAAATAACCGAAACATATAAAACTGACTCAAAGTTTCAAAACCGAAAGACAGACTCCAAAATGCCACCGCCTGTCAAGAACCCAATTCTGCGAGTGACTTCCCAACACACAAGGCAGCAGAAATAACCGACACAACAAAAAACTTAAAACAACGGTAAAAGTAAAAACATAGTTCTCAAGCAACAAGTACTTGAACCGAGCAACATCACAAACAGAGCCCACATCAACCAGCATACTTCATTTAGCACCCTTCTTAGCAGCAGCCTTGGTTACCTTAGCACCCGATGCATCCTTCTTCTCCACACTCTTGATAACACCAACAGCAACAGTCTGCCTCATGTCACGCACAGCAAAACGACCAAGAGGCGGGTACTCAGCGAACGTCTCAACCACCATAGGCTTAGTCGGGATCATCTTAACGAATCCAGCATCACCATTCTTCAAGAACTTGGGTTCCTTCTCAAGCTCCTTACCAGAACGCCTGTCAATCTTGGTCACAAGCTCGGCAAATTTGACAGCAATGTGGGACGTGTGGCAATCCAGCACTGGGGCATAGCCCTGACCAATCTGCCCAGGATGGTTCATGATGATAACCTGCGAGGTAAAGTTAGCAGCTTCCTTAGCAGGGTCATCCTTTGAGTTCGAAGCCACATAGCCACGCTTCAAGTCCTTGACAGCAACATTCTTCACATTGAAACCGACATTGTCACCAGGGAGAGCCTCTTGCATTGCCTCATGGTGCATCTCAACGGACTTAACCTCAGTGGTGAGGCCAGACGGGCCAAATGTGACCACCATCCCGGGCTTGAGGATGCCTGTTTCCACACGGCCGACAGGGACAGTTCCAATACCGCCAATCTTATAAACGTCCTGGAGTGGGAGACGAAGGGGCTTGTCCGAGGGCCTCTTGGGCTCGTTGATCAGGTCAAGAGCCTCAAGGAGTGTCGGGCCCTTGTACCAGTCAAGGTTAGTAGACCTTTCAATCATGTTGTCACCTTCGAAGCCAGAGATGGGAACAAATGGGATCTTATCAGGGTTGTATCCAACTTTCTTGAGGTAAGAAGCGACCTCCTTCACGATCTCATCATACCTTGCCTTGGAGTATTTGGGAGTGGTGGCATCCATCTGAGGAAGTTTTTTAAAAAGCAAAGTTAGAAACAAAGACAACAAAACAAGTGATAGCTAACAGCAAATAATTTTCAACAAATTAGCGAACCTTGTTACAGCAGCAAATCATCTGTTTGACCCCAAGAGTGAAAGCAAGCAAGGCGTGCTCACGGGTCTGACCATCCTTGGAAATACCGGCCTCAAAGCCACCAGTTGTGGAGTCAATGATGAGGACAGCACAGTCAGCCTGAGAGGTACCAGTGATCATGTTCTTGATGAAGTCACGGTGACCAGGGGCATCAATGACAGTGCAGTAGTATTTGGTGGTCTCGAATTTCCAGAGGGCAATGTCGATTGTGATACCGCGCTCACGCTCGGCCTTGAGCTTGTCGAGAACCCAGGCATACTTGAAGGACCTTTTGTTCATCTCAGCAGCTTCCTTCTCAAATCTCTCGATAACACGCTTGTCGATACCTCCAAGCTTGTAGATGAGGTGTCCAGTGGTGGTCGACTTGCCAGAGTCGACATGGCCAATAACCACAATGTTGATATGAACCTTTTCCTTACCCATGCTGAATGCTCAAAGCTGCAGAAAATCACAATAAATTACAAGAGGCATAAGACCAAAGCAAGATGGGAAAAAAACCCATGAGTGTGAAGATAATTACTAAAAACAATCTTCTTTTTAAATGGATATAACTTGGTCAGGAAGTGTAATTATTACATGAAAAGGTATTTCAGGTGGCAATAAACATTTGTTAAAAGATCCCACACAACAAACAATCATACATAGAAGGAGTATATACATCAACATATGCAACAACACAAGCCAATTCACAAAACCAATCAAACATTCAAAAACAAGATCAATAAGCTATGAAAGCTCATCAACATGTGCAACAACAGAAGCCAATTCACAAAATCAATTAAACACTCAGCAACAAGGTCAATAAGCTATGAAAGCTCATCAACACATGCAACAACAGAAAGCCGGTTTACAAAATCAATTAATTAATCACTCAGCAACCATACCAATCAGCTATGAAAGCTCCGAATCCGATCCACACAATAGCATAAGCAACTGACAAGTATCAACGCAAACATAATATGTCTTCACATCAGATTAACATATACATAGCCAATAATTTTCTCAAAACAACCTTCAGATAAAACTAATCGTAATCGAACATTAACTAACATAGATCTATCATATATGATTGAATCAAATCAATTGTTGAATACAGAACATCAGCCAGAAATGTTTAAGATCATATCAATGCACGTAAACAGAGCTCAAGCTATCAAAATCGATACACACGTACACAATAAACACCAAAACATGAGATAAAATCGACGAACAAAAATAGAGAAGAAAAGGAAAACTCACCTTTCAAACTGGCTGCTGGTTGAGAGAGTTTGCTAATGGAGAAATGGTAATGGTGACAGAAAATGAACTTATATAGACGGTCTTAAGAGCTTGGGGCAATTAGGGTTTATGTTGGACCGTTGGATTGAAGGCTGATGGGCAATTAGGGTTTATGTTGGACCGTTAGATCAAAGGCAAGAGCGAATAAGGTTGAAGAAATGTTTTCTTCGTCGGCCGTCGGTGGTGCGTCAAACTTTAGCGTAATCAACGGTTCTTATCGTTCAATTACGTATTTGTTGAGACTTTCTTTTTCCCTTTTTTGTTATAACATTCAAAAATTAAATTACATATTTTCTATATTTATTTTCAATTATGTAGCCATTTCATCAATTTATTATAATCAAAAACTAGTAAAAATGGCTCATATATTATACTTGCAAAACATTTATATATAAGAAAAAAGAGATAAGTTTCAATATAAAATTTAAAATACTATTTTTAAAAAAGTTATATTATTGTTTTTATTTAAAACGGCACAAGTTAGTACGACTTATCCATCTTACATTATAATAATTTAAACATAGTGACTAAAACAGTTACAAATCAAAGTTGATTAACCATGAATTTTATAAAAAAAAAAACAAATATTTAAATATAATAACATAAATCTACATGTTGGGAATAGGGCTGCAAACGAGACGAGCCAAGTTGAGCATTAACCTTATCAAGTATGATTGAATTTTTATTTTTTTAGCTAGGGTTGACTCGATAAGAAAATACAATAGCTCGAGCTCGACTCGAAATCAAATGCTCGAGTTCGGCTCAAAAAAAATTAAGTGAAATTACCATTAAACACATTAAACACTTTTTATACTATTTATATATATATATATATATATATGATATTTTAGTAGTTTAATATATATATCGAGCCGCTCGACAATGCAAAATATGGGCTCAAGTTCAAGCTTTGACTCGAGCGCTCGCGAGCGACTCGTGAGCCACTCGACTCGTTTGCAGTCCTATTGGGAACACAATACAATAATACAATCAAATATGTAAGAAAGTGCACTCTGTTATAAAATACGGGGAATATAAAGAACACAATGTAAAAACCGGATCAAAATTATAACAAGCTTTCTCTCTTCCTTTCTCCTTACTTTTTCGTACAAATTTACAATGCTGAAGATGCCTTTTTATAGGCAAAATGTTTGGCACACACTTCAAGATAAATAATTTATTAATAGTGGTTATTCCACTTGCTACAACACACTCATGTATAAAACAATAACATTTCAAGATAGATTTGTCCACTGAGCCGAGTTGCAACCCGTCGAACCCATTTTCATTGTCTCGGATTTTGAATCGAGCAAAATAAAATGTTGGCTCGGGAAGATCGAAATAGGTATGCCTCCAATGTTTTTATTTTTAATTTTATTTGTCCGATTTTGTAGTTGTTTTAAGTCAACATTCGAGATTTATTTCATAACGAAACACATTTTGTTGGTACGATGTTTCATCTATAACCGATAAGTTATGAGTTCAAGTCACAAATGAGGGAAAGTGAGAATATCATTGATTCTCCTTAAAAAAAATCGATATTTATCCGAAAACGACGGGTCAACTGCCAATTTTTCTGCCTCAATTTTTTCCCTATATAAATAGAAACTCGTGCATAAGACGGACATACAAACAGTCGAGCGAGTTATGGTTTGAATTTTGTAAACCATATAAAATGGTGCTCGACTCGACTCGTGAAAAAAAATGCCTGGGCTCGACTCGATGCTTTACATGACTCTATTTTGGCTCCAAATTTCAACAACTAAACTTTAAATTTAAGGGTATTAATTTTAATCTAAATAGGCTATATGAGGTACTTATATAAATAAAATCGAGTTGTTCATTGAGCTTAGAAGCCTCTTAAAAATTATGCACGAGAGTTAACTCGTTAGTCCGATTAAACTGTTCAAGCTCCACTCGAACTTGAGTTTGACCGAGTTCGTATCAAGCATTGACTCGAGCGATCGCGAGCAACTCGTGAGCCGCCTGACTCAGTTGGAGCACACGATTCCTAAATTGATTCTCAAGCATAACACGCTTCTTCGATGTGAAATAAAAGCACCATATACAAGTGGTTCTAAAAAAAAAAACAACAAAACAAAACAAAAAAACAAAATTAGACGTGACAACCCCCAGACGCCGCCCACTTTACTGAGCTCGCCTTGAACCGTTGGGACTGAAACCATCGCTGCCTATCGCTTGGGAAAACCGCCGCCCCGCCGGTCCATTTACTTCCGACGGTGTATTTTGAAAGATTCCTCATACATAGTAGCGAACATCTTTGTGACTTTTCTCACCCATAAGTGATTAGAGGTATTTTACTTCTCAATCAGCATGCTCGTCGCCTTCTTCTCTTCTCGTTTCCTTCTTTCGAGTTTAGGTATAATTCGTGCTATCACTTTTCATCAATTTGAATGCTCGGCTTTGTTTTTCCCCTTTCAGCCCTATCTTCTTCGTTTGGTAGTGAATGATTTGTGATTTGTTTATGTAAACTTTGCGTACGACATAAGATATGACATGACGTTTTCAAGGTATTATTGGCTCTTTTACTTGTGCCTATGATGTTTGATCTAATTAATTTTTGCTTGATATAAATGGTGTTAGGGGTGCACAAACTTTGGTTAACCGACCGGAACCGTACATTCGGTTTCGACCGAAACGAAACCATAAACTTGATTCGGTTTTCGGTTTATAATTTTTTAATATTTCGATTTTCGGTTCGGTTTGAATATAACTTCTCAGTTAACCGGACCGAACCAATAACCGATCCTATACATATAAGTTAAAAAGGTCCAATAGGATGATATAGAATATAAGGACACTCTACATCTCTTTTAACAAAACAGTACCACTACATACCCCTCCAACTTCTACCGCATCAAATAACTCCCTGACGTGTCAATATAAGTTATCACTTTATTTTCTTAATTCTGTCCAACAAGACTTTTTTTAAAGTTTAGTTAATAAAAAATTTATCTCTATAACCTACAGCCGTAACCCTGACTTTCACTATCTGCATCCGTAACCTACAAATCTATTGTGCTTCTCTGCCACAACTTTCACTATCTCTGTAACCTATCCCTGATGTTTACATCAATTTTGCTATAATAAGCCCCTTGCAAGTACCTAATTTCAACTCAGAAAAAGCTCCCCACACATTACATCAATGGCGTCAATCTCCCTAACTCTCTCTCTCTCTCTCTTACCTTCTTCCTCCTCGCATTCCTCTCTCTCGCCCGACCCACCATGTCCGTTGGTTCCCCTTTTATTTGTCAAATTCACAATCTTATATATTAGTTATAAAACTTAACTCATTAATTTTATTGTTAATAGAAAGTTGTTTTCTCGTTGCTTCATAGATGTTTTAATTTTTTTTTTGAAGTTGTTTTCATGTTGCATCATAGATGTTATAAAGTTTTTCTTTTTGGTTACGACACTCACTATTTTGTTTGTAAATTTCTTAGTTTTATCAATTTATTTTAAGTTATAATGACAAATATTTGTGCTCTTTTTTTAATTGATTTAATTATTATGTATGCAGTGACGGATTTAGAAAATTTACTCAGGGGGGCCCGATTTTAAATATTAAATAACGATCTTGTTGTTTAAGTCGAAACACTCATTTATATTTAAATGTATTTACTATAAATATAAATATAACTACGTGTACCATCAAGTTTTTAGAACATAGAATCCGTATCACTTCAAGCTTTAAAAAAATAAACAAAAAATGAGATTTCATGTATTTATAATTTAAGTTCAAATTATGAAAATAATAATTTTTTTTTGGTCGAAAAATTGATTAAAGTTGAACTTTTGCACCAAATTGCACAACATTTTCGTTGATGAGAGCTTATCAAAATGAAATTTCTTTAATAAATAAATAAACAAATTTAAAATATGTGATTAGACAAAAAAAAAGAGTAAAAAGACAACATTAAAAAAATATAATAATGCAACTAAATACTCGATTTTATAAATTACTAAATCGTTTTACAATTAAGAGAATGAAAGAGCCAATCATTATAAATATTTACAAAAGCTTATCTAGAAATTTAAAATATAAGGATTTTAGTACTTTTTTCAATAAATAAATAGTATTATTAATTTAAATAAAATAGCATAAGAAATAAGTTTTAATTATTAATACATTGTAAATATTTTTTACATTTTTATACATATTTTATAGTATTTTCTTTAGATATATTGATTTTTAATAAAGTCTATTTATTAATATATTGTAAGAAATTTGCATTTCTATACATTTTATATTTTTTTATTATATTATATATTAATTTTTTCAAAAAAAATCAGGGGGCCCACGGCCCCCTGTGCCCTTTGTAGCTCCGTCTTTGTATGTATGTTAATATCCTATTGATCAACAACTAAATCAAACAAGATCCCACTTAATTTTTTAAACAAACGAACAACCATCGCCATAAATATCAAGACTAAATTGGAAATTATAAATAGTTATTTTTTTGTAAATTATCCAGTTGTTCAGTCTCTATAAAAAATCATGATACAATTCATTTTTTTTTTTCTAAAATAAATAAATCAGCATTTAGAAAACAAATAAATACAATTTAAAATGAACAACTATTATTTTCTCCTTGGTTGACGAGTGACGACATTGAATAGTTTTACCACCCATCTAATAATTTATTGATAATAATTTTTTTTTTGTACATTTAGTTTTTTTTTTTATTGTAGGTACTAATTCATTTACATTTTTTGTTCTCATTTTATACAATTTTTAGAATCTATTTATTGTGAAAAGTAAATAATAACGACTAAGAAACTGTATTGTTAATTGTTAAAAATAAATAAATAAAATTAGATGTTTTTATTTTGTTAATGAAGAGGGTGGTTAATGAAGAGAGAAAGAGAGCTTTGTCGTCCTTGTGGTCTTACCCGTCTCGATTCCGGATTAGTCGGTTCTCCTTGGATTCGGAAACCGGAAGGTCCGTGTACCGAAAAAAAATGAAGAGAGAGGGAGGGTGACACTGAGGAAGTTGATTACACGCGACCGATAATTGTGATTAATTAGAGTACAACCGATAATTGTGATTAATTAGAGTACTAGTACAATACCCGTGTATTACACGGGTGCTTGCTAAAAATTATTCTTAAATTTTAAAATTAATGAGAAAATTATATTAAATTTAGTTTACTTTTTTACAAAAAAAAAAATATATTACTATATATTTTAGAATGATATGTGTTACTTATGACTTATATGTGTTATATTATATTAGTTTTTATAACTTATATCATATAACTACTTGAAATATAAATATATTAGGTGATAAATAATTTTATTTTTCTAATTAATATTAAAAATAATTTTATTATTGTTATAAAGATAAATATAAATTATTTTTTTTATACATACAATATGGATGTTAAATCGAAGCTTATCAAAAGAAGATTAATTTGATATATTACGTATGTAAAACTGATAAAAAATACAAAAGTTATTAACTTTTAAAATATACATACAATTCAATAGTTATAATAAGGAATGATATTAAAATACAATTAATACATGTAACATGCCCATAAATAATCAACATATTTACGGTAATCCGAACCTAATTATTTTTGGTTTGGAATTAAATTAAAATTTACCCAAGCCTAATAACGAACCATGTAATTTTGCCACATAGGATTCCGAAGCACCAGAAGCATCCACGTAGGCTCAGCGCATTCTATATTAATATTTTTTTATACATACAATATGGATGTTAAATCGAAGCTTATCAAAAGAAGATTAATTTGATATATTACATATGTAAAACTGATAAAAAATACAAAAGTTATTAACTTTTAAAATATATATACAATTCAATAGTTATAATAAGGAATGATATTAAAATATAATTAATACATGTAACATGACCATAAATAATCAATATATTTATGGTAATCCGAACCTAATTATTTTTGGTTTGGAATTAAATTAAAATTTACCCAAGCCTAATAACGAAGCATGTAATTTTGCCACATAGGATTCCGAAGCACCAGAAGCAGCCACGTAGGTTCAGCGCATTCTGTATTAATATATAGGGGGGATTTTTGAAATTAAACCGGAGCAAATTTTTTCTTAAGAACTTCTTAAAAGGAGCAGTTATGGATTTTACCCTATTTTGTTCAATCTAGTGACATTATGGAACACAACTATTGCAGGCCCAAAGCCACCACGGCCCAAGTCCCAACCATAACAAGACAGGCCCAAGTCCCAATCTCCCCTGAACGAGAATTTCAATTCTTCAGCCAATCTCTCGAGTCCTAAACGAAAATCTTACCTCCTAACATCGTCTTCCCCGTCAGCCGCACGACGTACACGATCACACGCTCCGCCGATTGCTCGGTGCTTCTGCTTCTGCACCCACCCAATTGAAGCTCGTGATTTTTTTGGTTAGTTTTTATATAATCTATAAAATACAGACGGGAATTAGTGTGTGATTTGTGTATTTTTTTTCTAGTTAACTGTAACCAAATTATTCGGCGGCACCGTGGAGAAAGATGGTGGCGAAGAAAGGAAGCAGAGGTGGAATTGGTGTGGAAGATGCAGACGAGGAGCTCACGCGCGTCCCTCTACAAGCCATCCTATTAGCTGATAGCTTCGCAACACTGTTCCGCCCAATCACACTCGAGCGTCCAAAAGTATGGTTTCTTATATTGTTGTGAATTTGTACTGAAATTTTGTTGGTTAGTTTATGATGCTTAGACTCCTTGTTTATGGAAACGAGTATGGTTCATTTGTTTTTTAGTTCCCGATTGTTTGAATTTGTTTGTGTAGAAGTGCGAGATAATTTAGGCGGTATACGTATGTCGGTATGTGAGAACTAAAGAGTTGTGCGACTATACCACACACGCGTTGCTATTTTCTATAGATTGCACTAGTTATACACTTCGTCATTTGACTGGAGTTGCCTTGAATGGACTGAACTTTTATTTGGCCATGATGTCCACTTTTGATCTGATGGCCGATAAAAGGATTCGTTTATGACTTCTTTCTTTCTTTTCGATTATTTTCAGGTACTGCTACCACTAGTTAATGTGCCTATGATTGACTATACTCTAGCATGGCTTGAATCTGCTGGAGTCGAAGAAACTTTTGTTTTCTGTTGTGCTCACTCCAAACAAGTGATTGGCTATTTGGAAAAATCAAAGTGGTTCAAGCAACCGAACTTTAAAGTCACTACAATAGAATCACACAATTCAACAAGTGCTGGAGATGCTTTGAGATTGATATATGAAAAGCATGTGGTACGTAATCATCTTTCTTTAAATGTTTTGATCCTTCACTATATTCTCCACCGCGTAGCTAATATTGTCTGCATAATCCATTTTTTTCTTTTTTGGTAGCCAAATCCTTTAACTAATAGAAGTTGTATGCTAATCAGAAAGCCAGCTACTGCTGATATTACATTGCAGATTTGCAGGCCAACACTAATAAGATTTGAAAAAAAACTGAAAACATCCCATTGATCTTGTTTATGCCAGTTTTTACATGGCTCGAGATAAGTGAGTGTAAATAAGCTTTTAATTCCTATGCGATAGCCTAATTTAGAAGGACAAATGTTGTTTGTAAAACTTGTAATATCTTTTTAGTCGTCCTTTAAGTTCAGGGCAAGCTAACTTTGCTATTGTCCCCCTTTGCAGATTCGTGGAGATTTCATCCTTGTTACTGGAGACACAGTTAGCAACATGTCACTTACCCAGGCTCTTAAAGAGCATAAGGAGAGAAGGAGAAAGGATAGTAACGCTGTAATGACGATGGTCATTAAACAGTCAAAACCATCTCCAGTAACTCATCAATCTCGTCTTGGAACGGACGAGCTGTTTATGGCCATTGATCCTAATACAAAACAGCTCCTGTATTATGAGGACAAGGCAGATGCTTCGAAGGGCATAGTCACTCTGGATAAGGCATTGTTGACTGACAATTCTTCTATATCCCTTCACAACGATAAGCAGGTTTTGTTTAGTATATTGCAGCTTATGTTGCTGCTCTTAATTCATATCAATTGCTTAACGCTCCTGAAAAAGTAGTTAAAAGAAAAAACATGGTAGAAGAAACTCTCTCTCTATCTCTCTCAGGGAATTTAATTAACTATTGCCTATTATTTGATGTTTGAGAAGTATTATACTGATGATTCTATCACTGTTGTCTTTGTTCACTACAGGACTGCTATATTGACATTTGCTCCCCGGAGGTTCTTAGTCTCTTCACAGACAATTTTGACTATCAGCACTTGCGTCGTCACTTTGTGAAGGGTCTACTTGTTGATGATGTGAGTATTTAATATGCCAATAGGACATGTTATGTTAATTGGAGAAACTAATTCACTTTTTCAAACTGCTAGACTAGCACTCAAAACTTGGGATGAAGAATCTCCACTAAATTATGATATGACCCTCCATCTTTTTTCCGCTTTTCACAAAACTAAATTTGTACAAGTATGCATTATATAACCATTCGCATAGAGGGACTTCCCTGGAAAGTATGGAACTTTGACATAGCTTAAGCTGGTGTTTAAACTATCTTAACTCCTATTTCTATTGGCTTAAGCAGAATAGTTATTTCAGATGTAAAATATTGGCATTCATCATATGTGTTAATTTTATTTATAATCTCTTGGTCACTGGTGTGTCTCTTTTCCACTCCCCATTTTTTCCGTTTCTGCTAATATTGAGGTGTTTTGAGTTTGTTATAAGTTGCAACGTTATTGAGATAACAAGCTCTTCTTTTCATAAGCTTTTATTTACATCTAACTATATTTTTCTTTGGTTTAGATAATGGGTTACAAAATTTTCACCCATGAAATTCATTCAAGTTATGCGGCTAGGGCTGACAATTACAGAAGCTATGACACAATTAGTAAAGATATAATACAGAGATGGACCTACCCTTTGGTGCCTGATGTTCAGTTTTTTGGTAACTGTGTGACAAGGCTTGAAAGACAGGGAGTGTATCGAGCGTCAGGTGATAAACTCAACTTTGTGAAACTGTCTAGTGCTTGTGTTAGCTGTACATGGACTGTGTGCCTGACTGGAATTTGTTTCTTATACCTGTATTTTGGACTTGCATGAATGATGGAGTTGTGAAAAGATTCTTAAATACTCAAGGACACTTGGATTTATTTGCTGATTAAATTTACCCAGTAGTAAGTGGAAGTGAAATGTGATTGAGAAGTTATGTGGTTGGATGGTTTGTGACATAGAAATAGGATACAAAATTAAAACAAG
Source organism: Striga hermonthica (assembly GCA_902706635.1). NCBI lineage: Eukaryota > Viridiplantae > Streptophyta > Magnoliopsida > Lamiales > Orobanchaceae > Striga > Striga hermonthica. Next base: position 5,772,235 of record CACSLK010014283.1, on the reverse strand, counting down.
AAATTTGGGTACTATGTTGCTCATCTCATACTGGAAAACCCATAAATACTTGGGATTATGAAGTTCATGTTCTCAAGATGTCATTATTTGATGAAAACCTAAGTAGAGCTCGCAAATCATGAAAAAATCAGAAAATAATATTTTAACAGACTTCAAATCATAAATGTGTGTTCTGTTTAGTATAGGTGGAATTAGGCATGTTTTTCTTGCGAAATTGAAAACATTGTCATAGTTATCTTCTTGACGTGTCTCCCTTTTTTTTCCCCTTAATATACGACTTTCGTTACGTAGCATGTAAGTACCCCTTTGTACTGTTATATATTCTGTATCTTCTTAATGATATTCTTAAACTTGACTTTAACAGATGTAGGGCTATCACGTTCGGCGAAAATCGGACCCTTTTCAGTTATTGGAAGTGGCACTACAATTGGAAACTGTACAGAAGTATTCAATTCAGTCATTGGCGAAGGTTGTATAATTGGGTCCAATGTTTCAATTGAGGGGTGCTATATTTGGGATAAGGTTACGATTGAGGATGGATGTAAACTAAAGCATGCAATAGTTTGCGATGGGGTGATTATCAAATCTGGAGCAGTTGTTGAAGCTGGAGTTATTTTATCTTTTAAGGTATTTTTTTTTTCTTGTTGTGACAAAACATTTGGATCCCTTCCGTTAGCTATAATCAATTCTTTTTCTGCAGTGTTACATGTTTATGATTTAACTATTATTTTTCTGGCTGGGTTGGAAATTCGACCTGTGGTTACCGATACGATGGAAACCATTATCTGATTTGTGTCTAAAGTTTTTGTTAGAGTAATAGAAATTCCAGAATAATTTTGTTTAGTCTTATCCCTTGAGCTTGGCGTGATCAGAGTATAGTAGTTTTATCTTTTGAACATGCAGTGCATAATTTAGGTTATTAAGGCGCAAAACAGTCGCTTGTTTCACTTTCCAGCATAAATCTTTACTCAGTACGTGCTGGGCAATGAACACTTGTGTGTCTTATATTTCACATTGTACGAGGAAGGGAAGTTGATGCTTTGTCGTTTATTACTGTCAGACTCAGATGATCAAGTTGTGGCACTGTTTTTTACAAGAAAACAAGTGCACCTGAGTTTGGCTGAATTTTTTTTGTTTCTATACACACCAATTTGGCAGAGTGTGTTTGGTAATCAGACACATTGTTTGATTGTTTCAGTTGAGTTTGTATCTAATGCACTGTTGTTCAGGTCATAATTGGACGAGGTTTTGTTGTTCCTGCCTACTCAAAGGTTTCTTTGCTTCAGCAGCCTGTCAAACAAGACAGTGATGAAGAGCTTGAATATGCTGATAATAGCAGTGGGACCATGGAAGTCACATGTAACTTCTGAACTTTATATCTTTGCCACTTATCGTCCTATAAATTAGTAAGTTTGTTATGTGATCATCAATTTTACCTATGTGACTTACATGTTATTTTGAAACCGAACATTTCATTTGACAACTGACCATAGATAATAGTGAATTTAAAGAAGAATTGTAGTCACTAGTCGTATTCCTTGAAGTATAATACCATCAAGGGATCTCATCTCACAGTGCATTTCCTGATACAAATGGAGGTATTTAGTTTCTTTTGGATGTTTTTAATGATACTACGCAATTTTCCTATGGATCTTCCATAATGCTAGTTTGCTTCTCTGCTCAAAAGCATGTTTGATAGGGGGAGTGACTTATTAGTTTGGTGTGGTCTTGCTGATACCAAATCATTTTTCAAGTTTTAGCTAAAGTACGACTAACAGAAAAATGGGTTGGAAATTGTGCAATCACACATTCTGATTTTTGTGGGAGTTTTATGATCATAATATTTTCCTTGATATGCAGCAATATCTAATACTCCTGAAGTGTTGCAAGATGAAATGAGGACAGAGTTGTCGGATTCCCAAATAAAGGCTGCATCAGAGGTTCCATTTATATTTCTTCGTTGATTTTTTTCCCTTTAACTTGTACAAGTGTGGAGGCAACAATTGACCTAAATTTATATGTTGCCCTATATTAAAGTTAATGACTTCAAAACTATTTCATGTCACTATCTTAGTTGAAAATATTAGTAGCACCCACCTTTTAAGGGTCTTTGGTTTTCACAAAGAAGCTTAAAACATCTAAACAGAACTGAATTATTTCACACATAAGCTCGTGGATTAGGGAAAGCAAAAAAGATATTTATAGGATCTAATTGGCACGCATAAATCCAAAATTTTCACATCTTGGCATATTCTAATCATGCTATTTGGATTCCAAGATCCACTAAAACTGGCTACATGGGAGTTATTTTCCGAACTCTTATAATTTTTAAGAAACTATTGGTTAACCCCTGGTATATTATGTGAGTGTAGATGGTTCTCTGCTCAAGCAAACCCCATCTTAGTGGGCTTGAAACTTACATTTTCAATCATGCTCATTTAATTAAAGGCTTATACATGCTCAATTCAAATGTACTTCTGTCCTTTCAGACCATGAAATAGGAACCTTTATGTTGTAAAGATCAGGATATTGGCATATGTTAGAAGATTACGTTATTCTCTTTAATCAAGCAATCATTGACCAGGTTGGTAATGGTGGGGTTGGTTACATTTGGTCGGCCGGTGAAGGGGGGTATGCAGAAGAATGGAGAACCTCAGTCGCCCCAATAACTTCAGAACGTCTTGTTGAAATTTTGGAAAAAGCAACAGAAGAACTGGAAATAGCCAATGAAAATGGCAATATAATTCCACATTCTGAAGAGCTGGAACCTGATTCTGTTAATGATTCTGACGAAGATGTCAGAGACGATACTGCCCTCTTTGAGAAAGAGGTGCGTGTCATGATAGCGATATTTGAATGGTTTTAAATTCCAAATTTAATTTCTTTTATTTATCAATTATTGCAGGTTGAAGCAACTTTTCTAAGGGGTGTGCACGAAAATGTGAAAGAAGACCATTTAATATTAGAAGTAAATTCACTAAGGTATGATGTGTCCTTCACTTCCAATCCTCTCTCCCTTTTCTTTTATGATTATTGTTGCTTAAAAAATTTATATTTAAGTTGTTCGTTTTGGGTTCTTGCTAACGAAGATCTCATGTATTGCTTAAACAAGATGACTAGCTTTGCATGTATGGATTTGGACCAGTGAACGAGGATTGAGATGACTTCAACACCTTCTTTGGCAATATATTTTATTTATTTCACAAATCACAAATCTTTGAGCAATTAATATCATGGATCATGGTGCTTGGCTACCTTTTCTCAAATCTGAATAAAAGTTCTTTCTTGTTTGACGTTTCCAGTTGCATCTTTTTTTTTTTTTTAACATTTACAAATATCTATCCCTGATTCGAGATCTCCCGTGTTCCCGAGGAATATGGTCCCAACTTCACTGTTCCTTTCGTTCCTTGGGGAAAATTTATCTATTCTGCTGCTTGATTATTCTCTAGAAAATATCTTATAAGTTAAATTATTACTCGTTATCCTCAGGTTATCGTACAATCTGACCGCTTCTGATTGTGCTGGGGCATTATTCTATGCGATGATGAAATTAGCAGTTGATACTAAACATGGTTCACCAGGTAAGGTTTCCCATTCTAGCAGTTGCAAGGGAATGTTTCTAATTAAGTGCTATAATTTGTATGTTTCTGTAATAACTGTGATATTAGTTGAAATAGCTTGTCTTTGAACCAACAAAGGTTAGAGCTTTGTTAGACCACTTCTATAGACTGGTCGCGCAATTAGAAATACTTTTCATTCTTTCACAAGCTTAAATTTGACTGTCCTTGCCACCCTGTGACTTTGACTGTCCTTGCCACCCTGTTACTATGTTATTTATGTAACTCAGGAATTTGTGGTGGTAGATAAATTTTACTAGTATTAATCATGTGCACATGCATAGTTTACTAAAAATATTAAAATAAATAAGTATTATATATAAATACTTTAATTAAAATAAAATTTTATATAAAAATACATATCACATTTAAAATTAAATCGTTGTATTAATGATTCTTAGTTGGATTTTTATACTTTAATGAAAATGAACAATAATTTTTTCATAATTAACCCCTCCAAAAAAGAGCGGGAAACGAAAACGTTTAGCATTAATGGGGATAGTTCATAATTATATATATAGATTGTAATGATTTTCTGTGTCTTCTTAGAGCTGAGGAGGGAACTAATTCGCTTGAAATTTTACAGTCATTCAACAGTGGCCACCATTTTCTCCTTAATGAATTTGACAGTTCGGATCCAGGATTTGCTGCCATTACCTTCATGATTTGCATTATAATTCGCAGTGGTTCATGGTGAGCTCGTATCTGAAATTTTATGCTTTCTTGCAGGCGAACTTGTTAAAAATGTTGCAAGTGTGATTGGAAAATGGAAAAGGCTTTTGAAGTATTATTTGCCTGGCATAGATGAAGAGGTTAGTATATGGACAGGCTTATGTTTTTCAGTTGCAGAGCCATTTATACCTTCTTGCAATTTCAAGTTGGGCCCTATTATCTGGACAAATGATTTTTCTTCCGGGACTAAAAATGACCACCATTTTTAAGTACTCTGTAGATTTTGTCATATTTTTCTTCTATCATTATGTGCTGGAGTATTTGCATGCTGTAACATCCCATGTTTACAGCTACAGTTTGAAATTCAGATTTGTCTCAAAGTGGTTAAAATGCATAAGGGCAGTAATTCTAGTTCCTTTATGTTTGTTAAAAAAAAAAAAAAATGATAATGCAATGACCAAGTTCTATTGCTACTTGCCAGTCGGTTTCCTCTAATTTTAATATTTCTTTGGATTTGACCGAGTATACCACATTATTTTGCTGAGACCGGCTGTTCACTTAACACTCTTATGATAGGTGACCTCGTATATCTCTGGTAATTTAATTCGAATTTTGAAATAAGACTTATTATCCATTTTATTGTACATTTCAGATTGAAGTAATCTTGAAATTTGAAGAAATGTGTTTAGAGTCCAGCAAGGAATACTCCTCGCTCTTTGTGCAGGTAACTTTGTTTATTGGATTCATGTACTTTTAGTGTGTGCCTGAGGTTAAAGTAAATTTTCTGAATGCATTTTTTCAACTCCCTAATTAGTATATTGCATTTTATATGTTGCTAATAAACCTGAAGATCCAGGTATGTAAAAATTGAAAAAAAAAAAAAGGAATAATAGAAAATGAGCATTGCATAAATCATATGAAAAACAATTTTGAATGTTTATCTTGTAGTGTCTGGATTATGATGTAGCATATTAGAGTGGCTCGGTAACCCAGTCGAACATAGCCCGGTTTTTCCTCATTACAACACAATCTATGATTAACTAGTTCAATTTACTTTTTTTATTCTCCTTTTGGGTCCCATGTAGATTCTGCATCTTCTATATGACAAAGATCTTCTACAAGAAGAAGCTATACTCAATTGGGCATCCGAAAAGGAAGAGGCAGATGAGTCGGATAAACTTTTCGTGAAGCAGGCAGAGAAATTCATACAGGTTGGTGACTTATATAAGATGCCATGTTGTGATATTACATTTATCGAACTTAAAATGAGATACCAAAAAAAAAAAAAAAAATCTGGTAACTCATATTCTGAGTAAATGTGACACATGATACAATGCAGTGGCTGAACGAGGCATCTGAAGAAGATGAGTAAATGGAGATGCGTATATGCTGTCTTATCTGCTTTCGAGACCCCAATTTTACTCCGGAAAACACCTTCGTAGGGTCATTTTTGTCATTGGCTGCGAGTTCGTTTGGTGCAAGCTTGCATTCATAACTTGTGTTGTGATGTGTATCATCGATGAAATCAAGTTCTGACTAGTAGAGAAATTTTTGATCCGAGACATTCCCAACCTCGAATAACAATTTTAAAATGTGGCTATTGAGCAAGTATGTAATAACAGTCTAACAGAAGAAAAATAAATATATTAATTAAAAATACATGATAAATTTATAACTTTCTTATAACATAGTTTCGAACAATGAAAAATATTTAATGTTATATTTAATGTATCATGAAAATAACAAAGCTTAATCAACATTGGACATGACACTCGAGCCTAATTATGTATAAATTTAAAGATTAAAAGTATGATAAATAGGATTACGAAGCATGCGAGTCTGACATTTTAGCATTTTATAACTTTCTCATAACATATTTAATTTTATTGTGACATTATTATAATACCCTTACAATTTATAGTGACATTATTGTAATACTCGTCTAATAATCAACGTGTACACAATTTCTCATAAAAATATATGTTTAGTTATATACTAGAATATAGATTGACATATTTAAATTATGATAATAATATGATATTATTCTTTTAATAATGATATTGGCTTAAAATTTAATTGGTATGCGTTGATCTAATAAAATTTTAGTACTTTCTTTTTCTAATAAAATTTAGAACTGCTTAAATCAATTTCTATTGCTTCATAAGATAATTTGTAGTTATATATATAATATATATTAATTTAGTTTGATAAATCAATTTAAAATTTATTTATTAAGATATGTATAACTCTTTTACGTTTTTATATATATAAAATGCATGCCAAATCGAAGTTGGTTAAAAGATATTTAATTTAATATCATATATAAAAAAAATAAAATACAAAAAAGCTATAAAATTTGGAAAATAAGAATACAAAAAAAACACATTTCTAATAATTGGCTTATGAATTAAATAAGATAAGGAAATGATGTATATTGTAATGTAGGAGATCGAAACATAAAATAGTTTATTGTAACTAATTGTATAAAAAAAAGAAAGAACGAATTAATCAAATTGATAGTGAATATTTAATAGTGGAGTCAATCTTCTATATATATATACAACAAATAAACTTACCATAAAATTATATTAGCGTTATTTAAGTAATCAGATAATACGGCACATTTATTTGTGAAACAACAAAACCGATAGCTTTTGTCTCTCTTTCTCGAGAAAACAGTGATCATCTTTCATAATTTTCACATCCAAAGGTGAGACTAATTTCACTTCCTTCTCAATTCTCATGCTCGTCCCTTTCTTAACTGTTTTCTTTTTTCTTCGGTGGGTCGGTGAGGCGTGGGATGTGTACACTATTACTGTTTTTCAGTTGTTATCTCTTTGTGGCATTTGATCGAACACTTACCGTGTTGTGTTAAAAGAGTTGAAGAGAGCCAAGCTAAGAATGAGTTCGTCCTTAGCTTGATTAGGGGTAATCGTTCATAATTGGAAAAGGAAAAAAATGAAAGAACTTTGAGCAATTGAGCTTAATATAAACTTCTTTCGTATCTATATTTCGTTGACATGTCTATTGATGATGTTTTAAGGTTTTGGTTTAGGTTGTGTGAAGATATTTCCTCGTTACTTCTTGTTTAGAACGTGTAATTTGCAGGTGCATTGCGTTTTTAATTTTCGACCCAGTTTAGAGTTACACATAGGGCATTTGATGGTTCTTTGTGGCTGCCTATCTCCACTTATGTTGTGCAATTTTTTGGTTATTTGATGTCTTTAAGGAATATGTTTTGATGGGGTTGCTGAATGTTCCTTAGGTTGTAACCGAAAAATGGCAACTGATAAAAGTCTCCCAAACGAGAAAATGGTATCATCTCAGCCTCAGGCTTCTTGCCGGAAAAAGAAGAGCGAGAGTGCCACTTTCTTGGAAGACGTGAAAGACCACATCGACGAGTTCTTACACGCTTCTATGGACGAACACAAAACTTGCTTCGAGAAGACAATTAAGAAGGTTCCTTTTTCCCTAGATAACTTCGACTTTTTTCTGCACTTTCTTAACATGGTAGCACGTAGTTGGCTAAATTGCATTTTTAGTCCTAAAATTTAACATTCGCGGTCCTGTGGTTTAATATTTTGCTGCGACTGAAATTGCAACAGATTTTAAAATTTATTGATTTTTTATAAGCAATTTAACTCCTATAATTTAAAATTTTATTGTACTTTCAAGCTGTAATTTAAAATTTTTGTTGCAATTTCAGTCAAGATTGACTAAAATTACAGCAAAATATTAGATCACAAGACCAAAAAAGCGAAAAATTAGAACCTTGTGACTAAAATTGTTATGGCGTTAAACCCACAAGACAAAAAATGCATTTTTGCCCTCATAATTTCGTTTTCATACCTCGTGTACATTCTTGTTGCCTTCTTAGATGTTCAGCATGTCGAAAATTGTTGCGGAAAGAAGTTCCGATACAAAGGAAGTGGAAAGCATTCTCCCTCTTCAGACGACAGTAGCCAAGTAACGAGCCTTGACTTGAACCTGTGTTGACTTATTTTAATAATTACGGCGTATTGCAGTAGATTTTATGGATATACGAACGTGCAAACTTTTGATGGTTTTGCTTTATGATAATATTTTGAGTATTATTTCAACCATATTGAAGCTTAACCGAGAACAAAATTTGATGATGAATGTTTGTTTCAATTTTTGAACACCAAAATCCCAGTATAAGCTTTGCTTTTAGGTGAATATTGAGCTTAAAGCTGATTTATGGTTGAAAAACTAGCTTATATGATAAAGGTGTTTGATAAAATTAGCTGATAAACTACCTGAATAAAAATTTCAATGCCTGACTTATGGCTGATGGCTGAGATAGGCTCGAGCTTTTTAAAAAAATTCGTCCTGCAAACCCAAACTTATTTGAATACACGAAGCTTATAAGCTAACCAAATAAGCTATATATGCTTTCAAAACACAACCATAGTTTTCTATAATCCAAAATCAGCCTCACATGAGCTTAACAACAAATATATTCTCATAACCGAATACACTATTTCATGCCGATGAGCTTAACAACAAATATATTCTCATAACCGAATACACCATTTGATGCTGCGACTATAGTTGATTCTCGATGTAAAGTTTATCTTATCTAATCTTCATTCATTCATCAGTCATCACACATACAAAAAATATTCAGCCATGAGTTGGAAGAACACCACTGCAGATTATGAAAAGAGTAACTAACAAGGAGTACATTTGGAACAAATCATATTAAGTCATTACTACAAAAACCCGAAAAACACATAATCTATTGAATTCAAAGTTTACAGCATTTTACGCAGCTTTTGCGGTACGAGCCAGAAAAACGTATGAATCCAAGCCCTCTCCATTTTGAGTCCTTTGATATGAATTCATATTATGTTGAAATTTCATCTTTTTCATGCTCTCCCTTCTTCTATCATGATCAGCTTTCCTGCCAAAAAATTAATTTCAAAACCAAGAAAATTTATCAAATTAGAGGGCCCGAGTTGAAAGGGCAAATTATGACAAACCATTTTATCATTCAATTATTCTTTTTTGCAGTCATTCTTGTGCAAACCACACCACAAACTTTGAAAAAATAAAATAAATCAAACCAAAACCGAATTGAAATTTTCTATATACTAAAATAACTGAACCAAGTTGCACCGAAATGCACGATTCAGCTCCGTTTTTTTGTCTTGCCTCGTGTTTTTAAAAATATATATTTAATTTGGTGTGGTTTGATGCAAAACTACACCAAATTGGAAAGAAGAAACAAAAAAAATGATTTTCCAACAAATTATAACCGAATCGTATCACAATGTAGAAAAAAGTCGAACCAAAACCGAACAAAAAAGTTCTCGACCCTGAAAAAAGTCAAAAACCAAACAACACAGAATTTTGCACGGTTGGGCTCGATTTTTTGGTTTTAACTGTCGGAGAGAGATAGAGAGAGAGAGAGAAAGAGAGAGAGAGAGAGAGAGAGAGAGAGAGAGAGAGAGAGAGAGAGAGACTCTTTTTGGAAAGAGAGAGAATGAGAGCTGATCCCAGAAAGACAAAGTGGAAGCCCCGAATTGTTCAAGGTTGGCAGCATATTCTCTTCTTCTTTCAAGAAAATTTTGTATATTCCTCTAATGTGATGTTGTCTTGCCTTTGTGAATGGAGTTTTTGGATTTGGAGTAATTTTAGAGACGAATGAATGAAAAAAGGCGTGTTGGGTAGGAAAATAAAAGGAGGCATAATAATGTCTTTTATGGCTTTCATTTCAATTTGTCAAAGGCATGCTCTTAGAACAATAATAGTTGTAGACTTGTAGTATCAAGAAGGGGGAATGTTTGGTCTAAAAAATTTCAAACCAATATAGAGTATAGACCATAGTTTTTATTAGTTTTTTCTAACTCGAATCGATAATCGACCAGGTCACTAGGTCAATCGTTGAACCGAATAATTAATTTTAAATTTTTTTAAAATTATATATATAGTATTTTTGTCATAACGTAACAAAATTAATAGTTTTGTGCATAAATTTTGTACAAGTGTTAATAATATTGCATCACATAATAAATGTTTATAAAAATATATATATATATATACATAGTTTTAATATTTAAAATAAAATAATATTTTAAAAAACAAAAAAATAAAATAAAAGATTATAGGATGCTGATGCTCGGGTCGACCAAGTCAATGTTGAGTTGATCTATTTTTTACCTGGTTTGATCGGATTCATTTCACCCACATATGAATCACCCACTCGGACCGGTTTCAGCCCCTGATCAACCGGGTCTCAAGTTGACCCGCAGGCCGGTCCGAGTTAGAAAAAACTATTGTATTTTTTACTTCCTCCAGTTTGAATTATTCACATATATCTATGAGTTTTGAGTATTTATCAAATTTCCTTATTGAGATTGCTTCTCAATCAATAATAAAAGCAGCTCAACGGCTTAAAAACAATTATAGTATTATATTTTTAAAAAGTTATTAATATATAATTAGTTCTTTTGATAACTTTTAGGCCAATTTTCTATTGATATATTGACAAAGTTTAATTATTCTATCAATTTTCCTAATTATTATATTTTCTATATGCAACATAAATGTCCAACTGAAAATTATCAAAAATATAATTAATTTTATATATTACATCCAAAAAGTGGGTGACATACAATATTTATCACGATTAAAAATACAACAAGAAAATAAATTGGGAACACATAAGAATAAAAAAAATACAATAAGGAACATTTTTATAGTTATTTGGCAATTTATACGAGACAAACATGGAATGGCAACAAATGAAGTGAAAATAGAAATTATTCTAATTAATTAAAAGAATCTCACGCTCACTTTCGATGGGCCAGCTATTGGGCCATACAAGAAGTGAACTCGTTCATGTAAATAAGCCCATGGAACACATATGTGATTGTAGTAGGCGAAATTTTAAGATGACCACGTCATATGTAAGTAGGTGGGTGCATCTGTACCTAAAAAAATTGAATTATTAAGGTTGAGTAAAAAAAATAACTTACCAAATCAAAATGTTCTCTACAATCACGCCACTTACAAAAATCTTCCTCATAATTATAAAGGATATAATATACACGATTACAATATATCCGAAAATATCAGGTATTATCTTCGTTTTGAAATTGGTTTGTGTATATATATATATAGTATATTTTTTAGGTTTTTTCCGGTCTGATGTTTATATGTATATATTTTTTGGGGGTTTATATAAATATACAGAACATATACATAACATATACCAAACATCATGTATATATTTTTTGGGGGTTTATATAAATATACAGAATATATACATAACATATACCAAACATATCTATATCGAAGATATACATATGTATACCATTAATTTCAGGTGTATACCGAACATATACTGAAAATAACTTCAAATCCAAGTGTCGAGTTGCTTATAAATCTCATGAATTTCATTCCAAATACCATGAATTTCATTCCAATTGCATAAACATCCCCAAATTATCTGATGTAGTGCAGGTGGACCCAACCGCGGCTGCTCGCGGCGGATTTTTGAGGCTTTTCAACCATTTTGATTTGATTACCGAAGCTTAATTTTTTTCATATTCATGCGAAAAAAAAGCTTCTTTTTCTAACGAAAGCGTTGGGTCGGTTGCGACCATCGCCGTCTTCCACCAATCAGAAAAACAAACAGAGAGAGGGAGAGAGAGGAAGGATTTGACCGATCAGAAAAAAAAACCGAGAGAGTGAGAGAAGAATGGAGAAGAAGAGATAGGGAGAGAGAGAAAATCTATCTTTAATTACTCTAATTAGTTGTGTACTTCAATTAATTATTTTTTTATACATCTAGTAATTTTGCAATTAATGTTATGCATGTGGTAATTTTGCAATAAAAAGTG
>CACSLK010014283.1:5735474-5745626 GCA_902706635.1 Striga hermonthica | reverse complement strand
AAAGCCCATGCCAGTTTTCAAATTCCCAAAGCTCCTCCACAAACGCTTATACTCGTATTGTTCGCAAGCCGATTCAAAATCCAGCTACCTCAACCGACGTATAGACTCATTCCTCTTCGGAAAATTTCTGGATTCGAAAACCCTTCTCCCCACCCACGCATTCATCATCTCCACCGGCAACGCGCGAAACAAATTCATAGCCTCGAAGCTCATAGCCTCTTACGCCTCCGTCGGCAGCCCCTATTGCTCCACCAAGGTCTTCCACTGCCTCGATTTCAGAGACGCCTTCCTCTGGAACTCCATCATAAAAGCCCATTTTTCCAACGGGGGCTATGCTGGGGCTGTCGAGCTTTTCTCCAGGATGAAGCGCGCCGGGAATTCGCCCGATCAGTTTACCTTCCCCATGATTGTCTCGGCCTGCGCCGAGCTCGGGTCCCTGGGCACCGGCATGGCCGTTCATGGGTTGGTCTCGAAATCGAACCTATTTGTTGGGAACTCGGCCGTTGGGGCCTCGTTTGTGTACATGTATTCGAAATGTGGGTCCTTGGAGAACGCCTCGCACGTGTTCGACGAAATGGTCCTGAAGGATGTGGTTGCTTGGACTGCGCTTGTGATTGGTTATGTTCAGAACGGCGAGAGTGAGAAGGGCTTGCTGTGTCTGAAAGAGATGCATAGGGTCGGTGGAGATGCTGCCGAGAGGCTGAATTCCCGGACTTTGGAAGGGGGTTTTCGAGCTTGTGACGAATCTAGTGACTTGACAGCTGGCAGGTGTTTGCACGGATTGGCGCTTAAATCGGGTATCTTGTCCTCCCACATCATTCAATCTCATATCTTGTCGATGTACTCAAATTGTGAAAGTGCTGAGGATGTGAAAGTTTCGTTCGATGAGGTCGTGGAGAAGGATCTTTACTCGTGGACCTCGATTATTGTGAACTATGCAAGGCTCGGCCGGTTTTGTGAATGTTTCGAAATGTTCACGAAAATGCAGGCTGATGGGGTCGACCCGGACGGGATGGTAATTGGATGTCTGATCTCTGGTTTTGCTAATTCGATGAATGTCGGTGTAGGAAAAGCGCTCCACGGGTATATCTTGAGGAGAAATTACTGTTTTAATCAGATGGTTAATAGTTCGCTGATTTCAATGTATTGTAAGTTTGGCCTCGTGAATGTTGCGGGGAAGATCTTTTTTGCTGGTGGGCGTGATCAAGAGAACGAATCTTGGAATATCATGGTAGTTGGCTATCAGAAAGCCGGTTTAGAGGTTGACTGTATAAATTTGTTCAAAGAAATGCAGTTTCGAGGAATAGAATCCGATTCGAGCAGCTTAATGTCCGTGATTTTTTCTTGTTCGAGATTGGGAGCAATTCGTTTTGGTCAATCTGTGCATTGTCATATCATAAAGCAACAGTGTTCGTTTGAGAACGTCTCGATTGTAAATTCGCTCATCAACATGTACGGTCGATGTGCAAATTTGAATACGGCACGAAAGCTCTTCGATCAAATCGATCCAAAAGACATTTCTGCATGGAACTCCCTTATTTCGGCTTACGCCGAGAACGGGAAATTTTTCGAGGCAATCTCTTTTTTCGACAAAATGATTTCACAAGGATTAAAGCCTAATGTAGTGACATTCGTAACCTTGTTATCCGCGTGTGCTCGGTTTGCATCTATCGAGAACGGGAGAAAAATACACGAATACATCAAACAAACGGGATTATTATTCACTCACGAAGTCTCGCTTGCTACAGCTCTAGTCGACATGTACGCGAAATGCGGAGAAATCGACACGGCGAGAGAAATTTTCGACTCGATGACCGAAAAAGACGTCGTGACTTGGAATGTAATGATCTCGGGCTATGGGGCCCACGGGCACGCCAGGTCAGCAATCGAGATTTTCCGGCAGATGGAAGAAGAAAATGGAGCCGAGCGCCCAAACGGGCTCACGTTCCTCGCGGTTCTCTCGGCTTGCGCTCATTCTGGTTTGGTCGAGGAAGGTAAGTCTCTGTTTGATAGAATGGTGAAAAATTATTCTATTGGGCCCACGCTTAAGCACTATGCTTGTATGGTTGATCTTTATGGACGAGCGGGATGCCTTGATTTGGCCGAGTCTCTCATTTTGTCGATGCCTTTACCTCCCGATGGTGGGATTTGGGGCTCTTTGTTAAGTTCTTGTAAAATGCACGACAATGCTGAGATGGGTGTGAAGATAGCAAAGCGTGCGATTGAAGCCGACCCAGAAAATGATGGGTACCATGTGCTGATCTCTGACTTCTACAGTTGTATGGAGATGTGGGAAGAAGTTGAACAAGTTCGGAAGGTAATGAAGGATCGAGGGGTGAGAAAGACGATGGGTTGGAGTACAGTGTGAACAGAAATTGCCTTAAAACTTTGATCTGGAAACAGTTTTTTAAGGACTTCTCGGATTATGAACAAATTGTGTCGTGCTGTGGTTGAATGGAAATGGAGGGTATTCAGGTAATATTTTCAATTTTTTTCATTCGTTCCTTTCGAGCTTCAAGTCTATGAGTGGTGATTTAATATATGATCCAAATAGCCTTCGAATTGCAAGTTATAGCTAAACCGACTATTCTTTTCTATTTGTAGTTAAGAGGAGATACACTCGGGTGTAATTTGTATGCACTTGTCCGATTTGCACTCTTCATCCTCTTTGCTCACATCTATGGCATGGTAAGAAATGTCTTTTCATGTTAGGAAAGTATTTTCTTCCACAATTCTGAGTGACCTAAACATAAGAGACTTATGAATATATTATTACTCTCTGAACCTGTTTATATGTAGTAATCGAACATAACACTGATCAGAGTGTTTCATTTTGTTTTTTTTAAAAAAAATATTGGCAGGTTCATTTGCAAGCTGTGTTCAATCCATCCTTCGACTTCTACAGTTGTATGGAGATGTGGGAAGAAGTTGTACAAGTTCGGAAGGTAATGAAGGATCGAGGGGTGAGAAAGACGATGGGTTGGAGTACAGTGTGAACAGAAATTGCCTTAAAACTTTGATCTGGAAACCGTTTTTGAAGGACTTTTCGGATTATGAACAAATTGTGTCGTGCTGTGGTTGAATGGAGATGGAGGTATTCAGGTAATATTTTCAATCCTTCTCATTCGTTCCTTTCGGGCTTCAAGTCTATGAGTGGTGATTTAATATATGATCCAAATAACCTTCTAAGTTTAATTTAGTATACACGCTGTTTCCCTTTGTAATGATCGTTGGTAAATGTTGGTTTGTGACAACTTTGACAAGTGTTGGTAACATAATCGCAAGTCATAGCTAAACCGACTATTCTTTTCTATTTGTAGTTAAGAGGAGCTACGTTCGGGTGTAATGTGTATGCATTTGTCCGATTTGCACTCTTCATCCTCTTTGCTCACATCTTCTATAGCTTGGTAAGAAATGTCTTTTCATGTTAGGAAAGTATTTTCTTCCACAATTCTGAGTGACCTAAACATAAGAGACTTATGAATATATTATTACTCTTTAAACCTGTTTATATGTAGTAATCGAACATAACGTTGATCAGAGAGTTTCATGTAAAAAAAAATATTGGCAGGTTCATTTGCAAGCTGTGTTCTATCCATCCTTCGACTCTCAGAAACCAAGATAAGGTAATCAGATAATGTCTGCAGCCCTCATCTTAGTGTGACGTGATGTGGAAAATCCGGAAACTTATTTGGAAGGTGATTGGAAGCAAGTCGTCAGTTTAAAATTTTGCAGAGCAGAAAAGATGGAGGAGTTTTCGTATTGGCTGCACCGAAGAGAGGTTGCTGGTTGCTGGTTGCTGGTGTTTTTTCACAGCATGTTTGTCTTTATGGATTTGTCTTGTGGTTCTGTGAAAACTGAAAAACAAAAGTGAGTTTTAGCTTGTAGCTGTAGGCCTTTGGACTGAGGTTTAGATATAGTTATATAGAACTATGCTACACAAAATTAATGAGGTCGATGTCAACTCGTATCAAAAGTAACGGGTCGTTAACAAATCGAGTCAATGAACGATGTCGATATCAAATCATTTATCAAAATTAACGAGTAAGATTTGAGCCGAATTCAAGCTTTAACAAGCCGACTTAAGATGATAGTTGAAAAAATTACATAGTCGTAAACTTAAATACATACTTAATAGGAAAAAATTACGTAGTCGTAAACTAAATACAATACCAACAAGAGAGATAATAGTTGAATATTTACAATTACGTCGTAAACTAAATACAATTAATAATCCAGTAAACGAAATACAATACCAACTAGAGAGATAATAGTTGAAAAAATTACGTCGTAAACTAAATAAAATTAATAATCCAGAAGAAGATAAGACAATACAATTAATTATCCAGAAGATAAGACTAATAGCTTACAATACAATTAATAACCAAAACGGACTATCTATTGGTGTCGAGGCGTGGGAGACGATTTTTGGTGTCACGGTGTGGCAAATTTGGAGAGGTAGAAATGAAAAAAATTTCTCCGACAAGGAGTTCATCGTTGCTAATAAAATTCGGGATGTTCGCTCCTTTGTTCATGGGATCCGGCTCACCAAATCCGTGGAACACCATCTCGGCGGTTTAGGTGCGGGCCGGGGAGTCCATCTCATTAGATGGATTGCTCATGAGTCTGGAACTATTAAGATCAATACGGACGACTCTCTTTTGACTTTGAGTGGGATGGCGTTTGCTGGGGGTTTAGCTCGTGATGCCGAGGGCAGGTGGCTTGGGGGGTTTTTGATGAATATTGGGTATTGTTCCATCACCGGAGCAGAATTATGGGGACTCTTTCACGGTCTGTCGTTGGCTTGGGAGTTGGGGTATCGCAAGGTCCAGGTGGACGTTGATAGTATGAGTGTGGTGACTATGGCGATGGGGACTTCGATGGACAATCTCGGTATTCATGGCAGCCTGGTTAAGGCAATAAGGGAGCTTCTTGGTCGAGAGTGGGTGGTTAGTGTGCTTCATTGTTATAGGGAAGCCAACTTTGCAGCTGACTGTTTGGCGACTCTAGCTCACCAGTGTCCGAGCAGTTATCAACGGCTCCCAGATCCACCGTCGGCAGTTAAATCGTGGTTACAACATGACCTTATTGGGATTGCTTACCGCGGCGTATAACTATCTAACGGTCTTAGGCTTTTGCCTCCTTCTTTGTACAAAAAAAAAAAAAAAATTTAAAAGATAAGACAAGAGATATAATGTTGAATAATTACAATTACGTCGTAAACTAAATACAATTAATAATCCAGTAAACTAAATACAATACCAACTAGAGAGATAATAATTGAAAAAATTACGTTGTAAACTAAATACAATTAATAATCCAGAAGAAGATAAGACAATACAATTAATAATCCAGAAGATAAGACTAATAGCTTATAATACAATTAATAATCCAAAAGATAAGACGACCAGTAGAGCATGTGAACTAGGACGAACCACAGGATCCGGTGGAGCAGCCTAATATGAGCTAAACAGTGTCCATGGAGACGAGATTTTGTTATAATGTGTATTAATAAATGTATGTATTATAACAAATAACTTTTTGTTAATTGAACTATTATAATATTATTTTAATACTTTTTAAATATTAAAATATTACAACATGAATAAAAAATTGATATAATTTTTCAACATAATACTCATATTCATTTAACAAATTTATTTATAAAAGAAATGATATGTGGTAAATCATTGGACGACAAGAATTAACACAAAAGATTATTTTCAATGACCTAAATTATAAATTGGAAATTCTCTTAAAATCTTACTTAATATTTTAGTAATCCCTAATATTCTAGTACATACTTGATACATGTTTTAGTAAATAATATAATCTCTATATTGTTATACTATTTATTTTTTATTAATTATGTAATCATAATAAGTTAAATAATTAAATAATATAATATAATATATTTAATGAGATTACATTTGTGATATCAAAAATTAAATATGTGTAAAATAATATATCTAATTAAATTACATTTATGTTGTACATACATTTTTTTTACTTTACTATAAACTATAGTAGAGTAAGATAACTACAAATGGACGGGTCAAATGACTTGTGGGACGGAACCACTGTTTTAAATAGCTCGCTATGTAGCTCGCTATTGCTCGCTATGTAGTCTTTTTTTCGGAAAAACGCGACATAGCCTTATATATTTAGCGTTTTTCTCAAATAGATTACGCGAAATGTTGAAATGACACGCTTTCTTACGCTATTTCACGCTATTCTGCGTACATTGCGCTATATTTCTACAACGACATTTGAACAATAAAATATTCAAAAACTCTATTTCTTCAGTCATATTTACAAATGACAACTAAAACCTAAAAATTTGGATAATGATTTCAAATTAAAAGTTTGAAAATGCAAAGCCCTAAATTGAATAGTGCAATATTTATCGGTACATTTTTGTTATATCGTTTTATTTTTTGATATTTGACATTTAAATAGAGAATGAAAAATTCTTATTTGGTTAGAATTAAGTTGTAGTTAAATAAAACAATAATAATTAAAATGTATATACTTAATTATACTATGACTTACCTCGTTATATTTTCGTTGTTTGTTTTTATTTTTTAGTATATTCGACTTATAATTTAAATATTTATATTATGATAATATTTACATTAAATATTTGTGAAAAATAATACTTAGATGTTATTTTTAAGTCATTCAAATACTATAATAATTTTTGTGATCAACCATCCAATTTTATTATATGTAAATATATTCGTAATATCTCTATAAAAAAAAATACTCAAATAGCTTACGCAACACGCAACGCTATTTACGCTACGCAGTATAAAGACCAAAACGCGACGCATTACGCTATACGCGTTTTAAAACACTGGAGGGAACACATTTTTCCCATCATCCCTATCATCATCCTCGCGGAGTCTTCACATCTCACCTGCAACGAACCACTGGCAAGCAAAAGTCCATGCCAGTTTTCAAATTCCCAAAGCTCCTCCACAAACGCTTATACTTGTATTGTTCGCAAGCCGATTCAAAATCCAGCTACCTCAACCGACGTATTGACTCATCCTCTCCGGAAATTTTCTGGATTAAAAAATCCTTCTCCCCACACACGCATTCATCATCTCCACCGGCAACGCGCGCAACAAATTCATAGCCTCTTACGCCTCCGTCGGCGGCGCTTATTGCTCCACCAAGGTCTTCGAGTGACTCCATGTCAGGGATGCTTTCCTCTGGAACTCCATCATCAAAGCCCATTTTTCCAACGGGGGCTATGCTGGGACTGTCGAGCTTTTCTCCAGGATGAAGCGCGCCGGGAATTTGCCCGATCAGTTTACCTTCCCCATGGTTGTCTCGGCCTGCGCCGAGCTCGGGTCCCTGGACACGGCATGGCCGTTCATGGGTTGGTCTCTAAATCGAACCTTTTTGTTGGGAACTCAGCCGTTGAAGCCTCGTTCGTGTACATGTATTCGAAATGTGGGTCTGTGGAGTGGAGAACGCCTCGCACATATTTGACGAAATTCCCCTGAAGGACGTGGTTGCTTGGACTGCGCTTGTGATTGGTTACGTTCAGAACGGCGAGAGCGAGAAGGGCTTGCTGTGTCTGAAAGAGATGCATAGGTCGATGGGGATGACACCGAGAGGCTGAATTCCCGGACATTAAAAGGGGGTTTTCGAGCTTGTGCCGAATCAAGTGACTTGACAGCTGACAGGTGTTTGCACGGCCTTGCACTTAAATCGGGATTCGTTTCCTCCCACATAGTTCAACCTCATATCTTGTCGATGTACTCAAATTGTGGAAGTGCTGAGGATGCGAAAGTTTCGTTCGATGAGGTCGTGGAGAAGGATCTTTACTCGTGGACCTCGATTATCGTTAACTATGCAAGGCTCGGGAGGTTTTGTGAATGTTTCGAAATGTTTACGGAAATGCAGGCTGATGGGGTCCACCCGGACGGGATGGTAATTGGATGTCTGATCTCTCGTTTCGCCAATTCGATGAATGTCGGTGAAGGGAAAGCGCTTCACAGGTATATCTTGAGGAGAAAATACGGTTTTAATCAGAATGTTAATAGTTTGCTGATTTCTATGTATTGTAAGTTTGGCCTCGTGAATATTGCGGGGAAGATCCTTTTTGCTGGTGGGGATGATCGAGAAGAATCTTGGAATATCATGGTAGTTGGCTATCAGAAAGCCAAATTAGAGGTTGACTGCATAAATTTGTTCAAATAAATGCAGTTCCGAGGAATAGAATCCAATTCGAGCAGCTTAATGTCGGTTATTTTGTCCTGTTCGAGATTGGGAGTAATTCATTTCGGTCAATCTCTGCATTGTCGTATCGTAAAGCAGCAGCGTTCGTTTGAGAACGTCTCGGTTGTAAATTCACTCATCAACATGTACGGTCGATGTGCGAATTTGAATAAGGCACAAAAGCTCTTTGATCAAATCGATCCAAAAGACATTTCTGCATGGAACTCCCTTATCTCAGCTTACGCCGGGAACGGGAAATTTTTCGAAGCTATCACTTTTTTCGACAAAATGATTTCACAAGGATCAAAGCCTAATGTAGTGACAATCGTAACCTTGTTATCCACGTATGCTCGGTTTGCATCTGTTGAGAATGGGAGAAAAATACGCGAATACATCAAACAAACGGGATTATTATTCACTCACGAAGTTTTGCTGGCTACAGCTATAGTCGACATGTACGCGAAATGCGGCGAAATCGACATGGCGAGAGAAATTTTTGATTCGATGGCCGAAAAAGACGCCGTGTCTTGGAACGTGATGAGGCCGAGTCTCTCATTTTGTCGATGCCTTCACATCCCGATGGTGGAATTTGGGGCTCTTTGTTAAATTCTTGTAAAATGCACAACAATGCTGAGATGTGTGTGAAGATAGCAAAGCGTGCGATTGAAGCCGACCCAGGAAATGATGGGTACCGTGTATTTATCTCTGACTTCTACAGTTGTATGGAGATGTGGGAAGAAGTTGAACAAGTTCGGAAGGTGATGAAGGATCGAGAGGTGAGAAAGTCGATGGGTTGGAGTACAGTGTGAAACAGAAATTGCTTTAAAAACCTTGATCTGAAAACAGATTTGAAGGACCTTGGATTATGAACAAAATTATGCCGTGCTGTGGTCGAATGGAGGTGGAGGGTATTCAGGTAATATTTTCAATCGTTCTCATTCGTTCCTTTTGGGCTTCAGGTCTACGGGTGATGTTTTAATATATGATCTAGATAACACTCTAAGTAAAAATTTGGTATACACTCTGTTTCCCTTTTCCTTTTTTTTTTCATTCTTTTGTCATGTTTGTAGGTACTTTGTAATGATCGTACTTGGTAAATGTTCGTTTGTGACAAGCTTTGACAAGTGTTGGTAACATAATCGCAAGTAATGGCTAAACCAACTATTTTTTTTTTATTTTTTTATTTTTTATTTGTAGCTAAGAGGAGATACATTCGATTGTGTATGCATTTGTCCGATTTGCACTCTTCATCCTCTTTGCTCACATCTTCTATAGCTTGGTAAGAAATGTCATTTCATGTTGGGAAAGTAATTTCTTCCACAATTCTTAGTGACATAAACATAAGAGACCTATGAATCTATTGTTACTCCTCAAACCTGTTTATATGTAGTAATCAAACATAACGCTGATCTGAGAATATCATTTAAAAAGAAAAATATTGCCAGGTCATTTGTGAGTTCTCTCTCTCTCTCTCTCTCTCTCTCTCTCCTTGTACCGTACTTCATTCAAAATAGTTTTTTTTGTAGCATTTTGACCGGAGTTGTGATATTTGAGCATAAGAAAAGCATCTATGGATCCATTTCACAATCTGAGTTCCAGGTAATTATCTTCTATCGATCTTTAATGATTTCCGATGGAGTTCTTTATTGCTTGACTATGGGTGTTGAGGTGTTTGGGTTAATTGATTTTGTTGATATTTACAGCTAATTTATCGGTTAATTGGGGTTGTTAATGCTTGCTTTGGGCAAAAGAAGCTAATCAGGAACTTAATGAAGATTTCGATTTCCCTTTTATTTATTTTTGTTTTCTTTTTTATTAGTAGTTTTGTTGAATGAAATAGATAATGGAATGAAAGGCCTGGGAAATATTTGCAGTTCTCGTAGTCCTGTTTGTTCCATATTTTTTTTTTTTTTTTTTTTT
>CACSLK010014283.1:5717224-5735382 GCA_902706635.1 Striga hermonthica | reverse complement strand
TTTTAATATAATTTTGCTAACTATCAATTTTGACATATGTGCTTGAGAATGTGAGTGAATGTTTAGAAGCCGTAGTTGGTGTGATGTTTAACTAGTCGAATGTTGCGTGACTGAACGTGTTCTGTTATTGACAAACTTGAGACATTGCCAGTTATGTATCTCGTGAGAGTGAAAGTGTAATAATAATTCCTGATATAGCCTTTTTCGAAACAGTGTGCATGCAGAAATTTTTGCCTCTTTCTTTCATCTTGTGGAAATAAGCCATGTATTTATTTTTCTTTCCTATTAATGCTTTATGTTTTCAAGAAATACTAAAGTACTTTTATTTAACAATGGTTCTCTTTTAAAATTGCTCTTTTTTATCTTTTACCGGCCGAGAGAGCCTATTTTCGGATGTAAGGCCCGTCAAGAGTTTGCACACGTGTGGAATAAATCCGTAGATAAGACATTAGGACCTCTCGTGGAGTCTCTAAGTTCACATAGATGGTAGGCATATTCCAGTAATTTGACGAGTCTATGAAGATCCACTTTTCCATTATTCGATGCTATTTCATGCTTGCCCGATCTTTCTGGATATTCACTCAGTTTCCGTCTAATATGTGCTTGAACGTACGTTTTGAAGCAAATCTTAGATGTGGCAGTATTATATCGTTGCATTTCGAGGCTGTTTGTAGACTTTCATGCGTTCATCATCGTTTTGATCGATTAACATCATAACATGTTTCGTTTCTTAAGCAGTGCTCTGATTTTAATACTGTCAGGTTTTCTGTCTGGCAGTGGAATTCCTTTTTTCTTGCATTTATGTGCGTCGGCAACACACATGAACTGCCGACACACATGAACTCATATGTTAATAGTTAATACTGCTTGATACCTCTCAATTCAACTAGCATATCGATTTAACAGAACACTAGGGCTATGTTTGGTAAGCCTAGTTGATAAGCTAGCTTATAGCTTTTAAGTGAAT
Organism: Striga hermonthica; assembly: GCA_902706635.1. Lineage (NCBI taxonomy): Eukaryota > Viridiplantae > Streptophyta > Magnoliopsida > Lamiales > Orobanchaceae > Striga > Striga hermonthica. The sequence goes on along the minus strand of CACSLK010014283.1, from coordinate 5,734,415 downwards.
TTCGAGTTGATAGTTTATGATTTATGGAGTTAGCTTATATGATAAAAATGTTTGGTAAAATTAGTTGATAAACTAGCCGAAATAAAAATTTCAATTGGCTTGTTTGAAAGCTAGCTATCCAAGGAAGCTTATGAGGCTTATGAGATGAACTCGAGATTTTAGAAAAAGCTCATCCTACCAAACCAAGCTTATTTGAATACATGATGCTTATAAGGTAATCAAATAAGTTATAAGATAATTTGTATGCTTACCAAACAGTCTTAACTATTCCTAACAGAAAGAACATTCTCATCACCAATTTACCATTACTAGCCGAGCCGAACGGAGAATAGCAGGTAAAAATTGTAGCCTGAAAAAAAAAAAAAAAAAACAGCCGGTCGAGAACCAAATGCTCGAAACTCCAACGACAACATGTGGGGCCCACGTACTATGCTCCGATGCCGACGAGGCACACGAAAGCCAGGCACAGAGAAATCCCGACGAGGCCGGTGGGGCCCATCACCGCCTGCCGGCTGCCGGAGATCGTGCTCTCGTCGGCCAGAGTGGACTCAACGGTGGCGGCCAGTGGCAGGGTCTTGGTCTGAGCGGCGGCCGGAGATGGGGACTGAACGGTGGCTGGGTGGAAGAACGCATAAGCGTCAGGGGAGATTGCTCGGTTCTCGAATTCGAGGCCATGTTGACGAGTTTCGGCTCGTGAAATGGAGAGACAAGAGAGGATAATTAGGAAGATGATAAGAAGGTATGACATTTGTTTTTCTTCTCTTCAGAGATTGTGCTCAGTTTGTAGTGTGTGTGTGTGTGTTTGGATTTGGGCTTCTGTTTTTATAGGCCGTGAAAGGGGAGGATATTTTTTTTTTTAACATTTGTTAGTTTATACAGATGCAGTAGATGAAAAGAGAAGAAACTCGTGTTTGTATATATGGCTTGGATAGAAAGAAATGATGGTGGTCACACTTTCTATGTTGGTGTTGTTGTGCTTGCTTTTGTTTTTTTAATGAGAGAGAGAGAGAGAGAGAGAGAGAGAGAGAGAGAGAGAGAGAGAGATTTGGGTGGTTATATAACATATATGGCATTTATGGTTTATTTTGTGCCGTAACTATAACCGAACCTATTAGTTTTGCTATGAAATCAACAGTTGGCTACATAGTGGTATCAAACTTCTATATACAACACATAAACTACATGGTGACTTAGAATGTTACTATGATTGCCAAATTTATATAAATTAAAAATGAGAATTACTCATCAACTAAAGCTTAAATATTTGGTGACTTAGAATGTAATTATGATGGCCATTTGGCCATCTTCTTTTCTCTTAATTTGATTACTTCATAGGGATTATAAGGTAAAAGGATTATTATCTTGCTTTGCTTAAAGGATCGGCAAAAGTGTATCAATACTAAAAAAATGATTCAAATGAATGCATACAATTGAGTGCAATAATAAGGGCAAAACTACAAAGCAATTGTATTCAAAGCTATTAAAGTCCTCTCTCTCACCCCCTTTGGTTCAAATTATTACAAAGTTGCAAGCGCATGCATGAAAACTAGAAGTCAATTTGACCACAAATTTAAGTATTTAACGAATTAAAAAGGAAAAAAAAAAAAAACAAAACAAAACATGAACCTCCTCGAAAAATAGAAATCTTTTTATTAGGTGAATGTCTTGTCTTAAAATGTGGTCACCTTATATTTTTAGGGTACATTTTACGGTTGGACCGATATATACTCATCTATCTAAATGTAGTTGATCCAACGGTAAAAAATTGATAACTGCAATATAGTCTCTGTAGGATCGAACTCTCCTACATTATGTTTTAATGTACTCAATCAAAGATTTTCAATGCAAAATAGATATGGATTCGCATCCATATATATATCCATCCTAGTTGTGTATCACTGTATGTATTTAAAATAAATCTGGATAGGGGAATGTACACATTTATCTTAGAGTAAAGATGAATTGTTGCGTGAAGTGGTCTAATCGTAAGGTGGGTCGATCCATCGTAATTTTTAAAAAAGAATATATATGTATGTTGTAAAATGTCATACTTGTGATCATATTGTTTTTTAGATTGCAAGTGGGATTTGTAAAGTTCAATTGCATAAGTCATGTGTTAGAGGTTGAACTTAAAAATTAAAAATTGAGATGTTAATTTTGGAGGTACAAAATTACCACTTATCATAAACATTTTCACATGTTATATACAGTGAACCTCAAAAATTAAAGGGTCACACGATCTGTGCCAATACAGCGTTGCAAAATTACTCATAGTCACATGAGTAACTAGTTAAAAGAAGCCCAATGAGTAAGCCTTAAATTCCTGAGTTAATGGTGGCCAATTAAATGCTCTAGTTTGGTTGTAATTAATTTGGCCTACATCCATCATTAAAATTAGTACATTATGTTAACATTTTAATCATTTCAATGTACATTATGTTAACATTTTAACCATAAATTATTGCAATTCTCTCACATTTCACATCTGTTGTCGAATATTTTGTTTAGCGATAGTCGAAAGTTAAGCGGAAAGTCCTTACGAAAATTGCCATTCTGAATTTCCTTTTTTTTTGGTAGGTCTTTATTCCCGAACAATGTGATATCTTACACTAGGGCTTTTAGTTATAAGTCACAATGTAGAGAAGATTTAAAAGGATTTCCCATAGACAATGTATAATGATTAAGGAAAGAGTCATATGAGTAATGTATTAACCTCAAATCCTTAAAGATTTGTGATAAATAGTTAAATACACCATGGATACTTAAACCAAAAGGCATTTTCATAATTTCTTGTTATACTAAAGAAAGCTAGAGATGAAAAATAGTGTGCTTCAAAATGATTAGCCGACTAAAGCACAGTTCGAAAACCAAGACAAACTGAGTTAATAACAGTGTACTACTTTGAACAATATAAACACCAAGTGAAAGGGGGCAAAAATTAAAACACAGATAAAATATCCAGGTAAAATTGATTGAAGTGCAGAACATCAAGCTCAAGTAGAAACATTTGAATGATTGTATTAGAAACTCATGCTGGGGGTCTTCTTCGGGATTCTACGATTTTACATTTACCACTCTTCCATCAAGTGAATGAAAAAGAATCAATGCACACAAAATGATTTTACATTTACCACTCAACTGAGGATCTTCTACAGTTCTACGATTTTACATGGACCCTTCAGGTTCAAACATAGTAATGAATCAATGCATGCAATTTTTTTTTTTTTTTTCACTCAGCATATTTAATTACTTAGATAATACCAATCTTATATCAAGTGATAACAACCAAAACCAAATGACTGAAAAATGTTAACAATTGGACAGGCAAGTAAAAAAAACCAACAAATCAATGATTAACCACCCATTGAATGGAATTTTTCGAATCCATCCCATACGAAAACAATAAATATAAAAAGTGGATTTCGGGTAAAACGAACTTTTCAATGACGATCTGCTCGAGAAGACCTTGCTTAGCTTTATACTAAAAAGAAAGATCATAAGATAGATTAGCAAATTAACGATTTAAAGCAAAAAAGTGGTCAAGTTTGGGATTGATTTTTTAGGGAACTTTACGCCATGCTTTTGAACTTAAGCAATAAAATTGGTTGTCTAGTTTCCCCCGAACAGAAAGCAGCTTCAAAGCCCGGGAAAGCTAGTAAATTGAGTTTTCTTCCCGTGAATACCTCCTAAGCCCAAAGCTAACTCAAAAATTTATTGATGATTTGAAACTAAAGTACAACTTCATCAACTCAATATTTGAACTATCTAACAACAATTCCAACACAAACCTATCATCAGTATAAAAAATTTGAGGCAAGTAAAATCCAACCAAACATGCACGAATAGTTTCATAGAAAGCTATTCGGAGCAAATTCCTCTTACTAATAAAACAATTTCCACACAATCAAATATAATGATGAATTTGCAAACTCTTATAAGAAAGAACTGAGAATCACTTCATTAGAGAGCTTGCAAACACTCTTAAGGTACAACTCACCCAAATAAAACTTAATCTTATCATTTCTCACATTAAGTGCATACTATTAAAATAAAAACCACATTGAACTTTTAATGCAATCCAAAAAGAGGGACATCAAAAAAGAACTAAAAGACATTAATCTCCAAACTACATTGAAATTTAACAGCAATAAAACCAGTGATAGCATCTTTCCCCAAATGCTTAACCTTGCAAACGAAAAGGACTATAAGATTATCTAAGAAGTTTCCTCTTCCAAAACCAGTTTCACTCAAAAAGACAATAAAGTAACAAACACTGTAAAATAGCAAATTCGGAAATTAACCTCAAAAGGCTCAATCTTGGGGAATCTCAACATCTCCATCAGCAATCTCCTGCTGCAAATCCTTGGGATCCTTCCCATCGACCGTGCACCCGACCGACACGCACGTGCCCAGAATCTCCTTCACGGTGCCGGCGAGATCCTTAGCCATGGACCGCGGCCGCATTACCTTCGCGATCTCGATGACGTCGTCGAGGGAGATGTTGCCGTTGTGCTTGATGTTCTTGGTCTTCTTCCGGTCGCGCTCTGGCTCCTTGAGCGCCTTGATGACCAGCGCGGCGGCGGATGGAACGACGGTGACCTTGGCCTGGCGGTTCTGAACCGTAAGCTTGACGGTGACGCGGAGGCCCTTCCAGTCCTTGGCGGTCTCCTTCGCGATGTCCTCGCCGATTTTTTTCGGGGAGAGGCCGAGTGGGCCGATCTTCGGCGCGAGGGAGCTGGCGGCTCCGACCTCGCCGCCGGTGACGCGGACGAAGACGTCGACGACCTGTGAGGGATCGAACTTCGGCGGCATTGCTGGCGGCTGCGGCTAGGGTTTGGGTGTGAATTGAGTGAGAGAGTGAAAGTGAATGAAAAAATGGAGGCAAATATGAGGAAGGTAAAGTAGGGTTTTTGGTGGGGGACAGTTGTATTGGGCTGGATTTTGGTCTCTGGGCTTGGGTATAATTTTGGTAAACGGCTTACTAATTGGCTTTGGCCCATTTCTCAATATTCGTCAAGTTTATTGTATACTAGATGATCAATGATCTATTTAGTTAGTAATGCTCCTCTATCTACGGCCCGACACATGTTAATATGTTCACCGCTTATGTGACATGCACACATTAATGAACATATAAAAATGTGACCACCGTTAGTAGAGAAGCATCACTGATAATCTATATACTTCGAAGAAAATAACAAAATGTATTTGCTAAAAGTTGTGTACATAAAAAGTTAAATATTTAGTATATTTGAATAGTGAGGAGATGTATTGACTTCTAATATATAACCATTATTAATTTTAATTTTTGAGTGTTTTTTATTAGGGTGATTAATCGTTTTCTTTCTCTAACACTCCTCACTTACTTGCTTATCTTTAAGAAAGAAAAAAAAAAAAAAGTCATTTTTACAATGTCTCTCCCTCTCTCCACTCTATCAGAACAGTAGTTCCTTTTAATGGTGTCGGAGAGAGAAAGATGAAAACCTCAAGCTAATTTTATTGTTAATTCATTGTATTGTTCTTTTCTCTTTATATCATATCTTAGATCTCGATCTATAGTGATTTTTGTCATAAAATTGTGTTGTTTATTAGATAATACTTCCATGTTTTCACAAGTGTTTGACGAACTTACATAATGTGTAATAGTACCAGGATTTGCCATAAACCTCACCTTATGCTCAGGGTGCAGAGTTCGAGTCTTTAGGAGGACAAAAGCCACAAAGAGTCCAAAACATGAGTTTTCACAAGTCCTGGGGAGGGCAAAAATCACATAGAGTCGAAACATGAGTTTTCATCCTAGGACAAGAGCAGTGTGAAAGTTCATGAGTCCCCGATGCATTGTCATGACTCACCGGGGGTCCAACCCCCTCAAGTGGGAAAGACTGGCGGTTACGACCGTCAACACATATTTTTAGAGTCTCAATATTTCGTTATATTCGTAAAATCGTTTAAATATATAACTGAAATTCTTAGATTTAAGGTTTTATATATGTTGTTCAATTCTCGTTTGAAGTATAGGTGACTTATAAGTGCATATGATTGTGTTTGCTATCTGTCGATGATGTTGTCTTCTTGCGAGCAATTGTTGGATCGTCGAGAAGATGTCATGAACTTATTGTATTTACTCTTCCATTTTATAACTTTTTTTTTTAAATTTGTTTAATTGTGTTTAGTTGTAGGATTGCTATTTATTTTAATATTAATATCATCATTTTAAAAAATAGTATCATATTTTCATTTAAATAAAACTGATTAAAATAAAAACATGATAGTGTTAACACAAGCACAATATACAGTGGCATGATTGGTCACTCATATTTACTACATAATTGAGCTTGAATAAATACTAATATTTTTGAAGTAGAAAAAATAAAACTATTTTTTTTTTATTTTTTTCTAATTCCCATTCATATTCATTTACACGCACTCACTCAGCCTTCCCACCTACTATCTGCAAACATATAAAGAGCCAAGTTGACTTGTGACTCCACCTAATAAGACTATATAAATATTAAATTAATACATCATGCTCTAAAATAAATTTTAAGAAGATTTTACGGTTCTGTTACGGAATCATTCGATCGGGTTTGTAATCGTTAGATCAATTATTCTCGACGATTATATGATAATCTAATCGTTACAAATCTCAATGAAATGATTCTGTAACAGACCGTAGTATTTCCCTAAATCTTATTTAAGACTAGCCCAAAATTTTAATACATAGTCTATGCATGTCCATATTAATACACTCAAATGGCCAATAAAATTTCATAACTAATTGATTAAAAAAAAAAATGTAAGATCATATTTGTTTCGGAAAATTGCTCCGTTTAATCCACCGCCGTTCAATTCCCGGCGGCCATCGGCCGGCGGCTCTCTAACCCACCCGATATATATCTAACCCGGAGTTTTCACCGACCCGACCCTCTGCTGAAAGAAGATCCGAAGCGAATTTACAAGGATTCAGAGGCGGAGAGAGATGTATAAGAACCAGCTTCAAGAGCTGGCGCAGAGGAGCTGCTTCAACCTGCCGACGTACACGTGCCTGAGGGAGGGTCCCGACCACGCGCCGCGGTTCAAGGCCACCGTCACCTTCAACGGCGAGACCTTCGAGAGCCCTCACTACTGCCCCAACCTCCGGCAAGCCGAGCACTCCGCCGCCGGGGCCGCCCTCGCCTCCCTCTCCTCCCGCGGCCCCTCTCAATTGCTCGCCGCCCGCGTCCTGGTACCCCCGTTCGTCTCCTTCGCTGATTTCATTCAATTCGTTTTGTCAATCGTCTGAATTTGTATTTGATCGAGGAATTGTTACCCTAAATCGCGACCCGTATACGAATCAACCTTTTTTTGTTCTTTTCTCAATTTTCGACTTTGAAAATGTGAAAATAACTTGAGTGTTTTGCGCCGGCAAGTTTCCGAGTTGACTGTGGACTTCGCCGTGGTTCCCGGCGATCGATCGGCGCCGGTGTCAGTGTAAACGAGTTTTTTTTGAAATGACCATATTAAATGGGAAGTGACCGTTATTTAATGCGCAAAGCCAATCAATTGCTGTTGTTTAACTTTCGCCTACCGGAGAGATGCTACAATCCTGTTACGAAACCATTTTATCGGGTTGTAACCGTTAGATCAACTATTTCAGACAGTTACACGATGATCAACGGTTACAAATCCCGATGGAATAGTTCCGTAACGGGACCGGGCTGCGTTTCCCACTTTTAGGAGGGTACTTTTGTCATTTTCAGGACAAGCAGAAAATGAAGATAACCTCTTTATTATCATCTTTAATTAAATGATTTCAACATATGAATCTAGAAACTAGAGAAGTCAAAGTGGTACAGTTTAGAAGAGAAGTTGTTTATTAGTTAGTTATACTGAATTCTTGCTTGATGAAGACACTAGGTGTGAAATTTCTTCGTTGTTATTTATACACATTTATTGTATTTAATTAATATATTTACTAATAATTATAGATACATCATCTTTGATGAAGGTTGCAATTAATATGAATGCATTTAGAATTGGAGTGGATAGGTACCTAACATTTTACAATTGGGTTGATTTATTCTTGTTAGTCAACTTCAATTGGGGGCAAATTATGTGAGTTCAAATTTATCTATATAAGTATAGTAAGTTGATCTTGTGATCAGCGTAATATGTATTTTCGTTCAAATAGTATGACGACCCGTCTAACGGTTACGCTGCCTCGCACAAGAATTGATGTGGTATGATTATGGGATTATCGTGTGAATACAAACTATTGTGTTAGACCGGTCGACCCCCATCGTACTCTGAACAAAAAACGTATACTTGTACAATCAAATGTCGTTTAAGTTTGTTTACTTTATTTTTTTTTTTTAAATTATGACATTTTTCTAATAAAACTATGCATATTTGTAGAAAAAAAAGAGTATTGATGTGGACTATAGATTTAATTGTTGATAAGGTTAGGTGTGATTGGGTCTCCTTTTCTTTTCTGAAATGAAATTCAGAGGAAGGGGCACAATTTATAGCCTTGTCTCCTTCAATTTAATGTGCTTAACAAATGCATGCTGCTCCATACATATGGCTTGTAAGTCCATGTTTTATCTATCTTGAGCTGCCTAACTTCATCTCTTCTAACTGAATGTCGGAAAAAAACAGAGAAAGTATAGACCTTTTGTTTAAGAAATAAAAATCGAGATGAACAAAAAGCTCGTACGAGAAATAGGTTCGAAATCGGAATAGAAATGGACTTTAACTACATCATGCTAATCCTGAACCGGAAACTGGCACTATAACACGACATTTCATTACATATCTCGTTCAAAAACCGTGATGAAATTTTGGAACTTTGTTTTGATGATTAGGATGAGACAGGGGTTTATAAGAACCTGTTGCAAGAGATTTCACAAAGAGTTGGATCCCATTTGCCTCATTACACGACATTCAGGTCTGGTTTAGGACATTTACCGGTTTTCACTGGTACGGTTGAATTGGCCGGAATCACGTTTAGGGGAGAACCCGCAAAGAACAAGAAGCAGGCCGAGAAGAATGCTGCTCTTGCTGCTTGGTTAGCATTGAAAAAATGTGAGTCATGAGCTCGTGTAGAGTCTCAAAAAAGAAAAGGTAACTAACTAACTTCGGTTTTCCACTGTTTTGGTTTTACTTTTTCCACAGTGGCACAGCTAGAAGAAGCGAGTTCCTCTGAAGAACACGAAAATAACAACGATGACAAGGAACGGATCAAAATCGCAAGGGCCTTGCAGAATTACAGTCTCCAGCTAAAAAAACCCGAAAACCCAAAAAATCTGGAAAAATCTCTCCCTCTACCATTTCACACGCAAAGCAACATTATCCTCCCCCACTCGACCTCAGCATCGAAAATCCTCCCTCTCTTCTCCCGTAAAACACACGAAAAGTTATCACGACAAATACTCTTGCCGGATTTTCAGGTTCCTTATGTTCCGATGGATCGACGGCGGCAAAAAACTTACCGTGGAATGGCACCGCCTGTAATGGTGCGTTCGGCTGTGCCGGTTTTCTCTGCACCGCTGTTTCAGCCGCCAGCAATGAGGTTGGCGCCGCCACCTGTGCATGCCAGGCTGGCGGTGCCACTGTTCGCATGTGGGCCAGGCCCGTTCGGAGTTCCGGCGACCCTTGAGGAAATTGTCGCCTCCGGTAGTGATGTCATGTGTGATGTGGACGAATCAACGGCCCTCAAATGCCTCGAGCAGCTTGAGATATGATGATTGTGGCCGGCAAAAAGGCACGAGCTTTTTTCTTCATTTTGTTGGTTTTCTTGATTCACATGTAATATTGTTTTTGTTCGATTGCAAATCTCTTATGACTGTAAGAATAATTAATTAATATTATTTAATTATATTAATAATATTGAAGATGGTAGAGTTAGAGATAAACTTAGATTAATATAACTTGAGTTAAATTTTGAGTATGTAATGTTTCTTTGTATTTCGACGAAACTTGCCCTTGCAGTCTTGATTCTGGGCTATGAGAAGAGAAAGATATAGAAACGCCAAACCTTGAACAGATTCGAACACTGAATTTACACTGTTCTGCATCGTATATACACAAGAAGGCACACCAAATGTATGCCTTCTATCAGTTCTATATTTGTCTAATCACAAGTACAAAAAAATTATCAAGCGAAATTAATACAAATGACAAAGAAATCCTCCAACATTGTGCCAGTCGAGGATATATTTCGTCATCTTGATGCCAAAGACCAGAAATTCAACAGAAAAGAAGGCAGTGAAGCGAACCAACTCAGGAAGGCCATGGCTGTAGCTGTTTCGAATTCTGTGCAATGATTTCTATCACACGACCCCAAATCGTTTCCGATTAGAACAGTAATGCCAGCAGATGCACAGGCAGCAGCAAATGTTAGGGTAGAAGTTACCTGCAAGAACAAAAATAAATAGAAATGTTTCTTATATCACTAATGTAGTGGGATGTGAAAAGACCTTCAAAATCCAATCATAGTAGAGAAGGTTAGGTTTGGTAAACCAAGAAAACTCATCCAGTTACGTAAAAGAGATATGGGCGATGATTTGGACTAGTAAATTTGACAGGCTTCTTGATGGAGATTGTTTTTTTTTGGTGTTTAACATCAAGTCATCAACCAAATAATTTTGTCACGATTTAGGAGAAAAGTCGTAAGCACGTTAATACCAATGGTTATGGAGATAAGGAATGATCAGAGACATGGGTTCACTTAGAGAACAAATCTGGAAAAAATATTTAATTGAATTGAATTGAAACCTTAAAGAAAGAAAATAACTGGATTTCCAATGAGTACAAGCGTCAATTACCTGAGCCAAACAGATATTAATAAACTACTGCTAATTTTTAATGATATTTGGCGTTTGGATACCTCTAATAGAGTGAACTCTACTTGGATAAAAACAAAATGACGGTTCCAGTACAGAAGCCCGTCTCACATGTTTGTCTAACACTAACAGCACATATATACCTTAATCAAAGAGGAAGCACAACTGTACCAGGTGATTATGCATATTCAATAACCAGAGATCACAAACTAATAATTAACAACTGGAAGTACAATCATATTCAAATTTCTGGAATATTGATAATGAAATTGCATTAGATTGATCAAAATCAAACAACCCGCGGTGCGACAAAAATCTTGTGTGTCTTGTAGAAGCATCACATTTTGCAAAAACGAAGTCAATTTTGTCTTTATATAAAAGAACCGAGAAATTTCATAAAATGGAGGAACAGAAAAAGGAAAGCAAAACACAGTAGGATGGAAAATCAGTGAAACATGGTGAACCTATGACCATGGCGCAGTACATAAAACTAAAGTCGAATAAGGAAATGTTACTACACGGTTAATTAAGTATTGCGTATCAACAGGCTCCCAAATATATGAAGCTTGTCAAATATTTATGCATCTATAAATGAACAATAAAAAGATACCCTTGCCACTTCAGCATTAGATCATCATCTTATCAAGCACTGATCTCTCACCCACCGATTATTATAACACCCTTACAGGCCAAAATAAACATCACAAGGATATCATTTCAATTCGACATTTAGCTAATGCAATAGTTACTGATGATTAAATATGTGATGAGTAGGGTTAGTAAATAATCAAAAAGCTAAATGAAAGTCTAGCAACAAGAATGCTCAATGTGTATGTGATTATTCCAGCTCAGCGATGAACTTACCCCATCACCTACAGCAAATAAACTAACGACTCGAGGATTCTGCAAACGACGTCCGACAAGAAGTGCATAAGCATCAAGAATTGCTAAAACAAGACTCCACAGGCTCTGAAAACCAGCAGCAGCAACGAGGTAGCTAACAAGATGAAAACAAAAAGAAACTTAGAGCCTATTTATATAAGACCAAACAAACTGACATACTTGCATCAAACAGAACATTTTCTTGGAAAACCACCACAGAAGTCTTTAACAGACATAAGCCCATAACAAAATAAAAGGGAAATAAAAGTGTTTTACAGACATCCTGAAATATGAACTTCCTTGTGTGACATACAAAATGTAAAAATTACACTTCCCAGTTACATCTATTCATATTTGTTCCTTAATGCAGTTGACTAATATTACTAGGTGGAAGGAGTCTATTAGATAAACAATCAGAAAGTATGATAAAGCACGTAGCATTCAGAGTTCAAAAATGCTCAGCAATATCATCATAGAAAAAGAACACAACAAGTTCCCCAACCCAATTTCCATCAACCTCATTGTGCAACAAGGACTGACAGTTTGTTGTAAGCAGATTTATAATTTCGGTCAGGTTTAAGAAATATATTTCCCAAAACATCATACCCGCTGCAAAAATCGCATGAGATACTCCAGACTCTTTTGAATTCCTATAATTTCACTCGAACCCCTAATTTTATCAACCCTTCATTGCACTAACTAAGGCATCAGACAATTTGACATTTGATAAGAGAGTAGATAATATTCATGGCAGGACACAGCAAATACATTAATGGAAACCAAAACCCCTCTAATCGAGCAACTTTCCACAGGCCCATGGAACCAGTTACTTTTTACAATGAACAAGCCATACAAATTAATCATGACTACTCTAATTTACAGAAGCAAACTTCGCATTTCCAAAATGAAAAATCAATATCTAATATCTTGATAAGCTAACATCACCAGACAAATGCAAAAACTCAATAAGTCTATTGAAGTTTATTTCATCCGGAAATTATAAAAAGATAAGAGCCTAACGAGTTTCAGGGCTATCTTACAGTACTGACAAATTCATTTCGTCTCAACTATACCACTAACATGAGCTGGATCGACCACTTCCATCCGAATCACGCTATTCATTGTAATCAAAGCACATGAAACCTCAAAAAAAGTAAACTGAAACTTGTATTGCATCTAAAGCAACCATTACCCAAAGTCTAGAACAAAGGATTTTAACCAAATTAGTGAACGATTGATCAGAGTAAAACTGAATTACCAGAAGGCAGTGACGGAAGGGAAGTCACTGGTGGTTGCCATCACCGTTAGGGCCACGACTGCGAACACGAGCTGCGCCACGCGCAACGCCAGGCCGCCGACTGTCCCCGGCATCCCCTGAAGATCCCTCATCCTCACGCGCGGCAGCGGAAAGTTCCCCGCACCCTCCGTCTGCAGAGGCGGCGCCTCCACAGGGTGCACGGCCGCCTGGCTCATGTTCATCTCCCTCGCGATTAATTTTCCGAGCGCGCAATGAATTCCCCAACTTCAGCGTATACAGACAAGATCATACGAGTGCGTGGTTGAGGGCCGAGATCGAGCCGTAGTTCCGATCTGCGCCAGCGGAGATTGGTTGACGCGCGGAAAACAAGTCGTTTTGGTTCAGGCGGCAAGAAGACCGACGGAGGTTTTTCCTATTTCTGGTGGGCCATTTTTAGAGATCGGAAGAAATAATATAATAGAATGTCGAAATGTTCGACCCGTTTTAAAATTTTATACCCATTTTTTTTTAAAAAAAATTGTATTATTATTTATATTTAATCGGTTATTTTTTTTTTTTGGTACAATAAAGGAGGTCAAAGGCGTTCGATTCTCTTTCAGAAGAGGGGTAGGGTTGTGGGTAGATTTCGCCGTAGGGGGGTTTTCCTTTTGATTCTCATTCTCTTTCAGTTCCTGTTTACCTATGGGGGGTGAATGTGAGTGAGGGCTTCTTTTTCTTTCTTTCTTTTAGCTGTTTCTGTGGTGTGGGAGGTTTTGTGCTTTTTTGGTGCTTTTTTTTTCTGTGGTTTATGATTTGCAGGTTTCTTGATGGACTCGAAGGTAGCATAAGACACCAATTCATCGGACAATCCTGAGGATTTGGGAATTAGGTTCAAGGGGATAGATCTATCTGAGCCAGAAGTTAACCTTATTGAGCTGAAAGATGATGATATTAAAATTGGGGCTGAGGAATGTGAGCGCGGTCTATTTGGGAAAGTCATTGAAGATAGACGGGCTAGCTTGCTGGGGATAAGGAGAACAATGGGATTTATATGGCAGATCAGAGATCAAATGGAGGTAAAGGAGTTGAAAGATAATTTTTTCCAGTTTATGTTTGGCAATTTGGAGGATAAGAAAAAGGTGTTATCGGGAGTCAATTGGGTGTTCGAAAATCAATTCCTAATTCTTAGAGAATGGGAGGAGGGCCTTACAGAACATCATAAGGCTTTCTCTGAACTCCGGATGTGGGTGCAAGCGAATGATCTACCTTTGAACTGCCTCTGCTCCAAAGTGGGAAGGAAAATTAGAAGTATCTTCAAGCAAGTTCAGAATGTGACGGTTATAAAAGCAGGAGGGATTCGGGGTAGCTTCCTCAGACTTCTTGTAGTGGCTGATATTACTAAACCTCTACCTCGTTGTGCCAGTATTAAACTCCATAATTCTATTTTTCGAGTATCCTTCCAATATGAAAGATTGATTAACATCTGCTACTATTGCGGGATCATAGGACATTTAGAGAGAACTTGTCATAAACGAAGCTCTGACTTCTCTAATGGACCGCTAAAGGAGGGTCAGTATGGGGATTGGATGAAGGCCCCAGAAGGGTATGTGAGAGCTAATTAAGGTCCTTCAAGTCCTTTCAATAGCCATTCTACTGAGAATATTCAACTAAACTCAGGGAGAATCTCTACTGAAAAATCAGTGGATAACCAGGCTATTGCGAGTAATAGTTCACAATCTAAGATCCTGGTTCTCATTCCAAAATCCTCTCAGCTTGAATTAGTGGAAAGCCAGGATGAAAGAGTGCTTGAGATGAGAGGCCCCAGTGAGATACACATTGAGCAGGTAGGGGAAAAGTTGAAGGCAGTGCAAGGGGGAGAGGAGGGGCAAATGAGTACAGGAATAGATGACATGAAGGCAAACTGTCAGGATAATCTTCTCTTGATTGGCACTGAAGAACTGAAGGAGAAACTCCCAAAGGAAGAGAACCAAATTTCTAAATCGAGGGGGTGGAAAAGACTTAGTGACAGACATAAAGTGTTAACTCCAAAGGCTAAGGAGGCTCTGTCACAACACACTGTTAAAGTTTCTAAAAGAAGATTGGTGATAGAGGAAGGGACTGAAGAGAGTCAAGAGGAAAAGGAGATCACAGCTAGGATTTCCAAAAAGCTAAAGACTGATTCTGAAAAGGTGGAGGTGGCCAGCCTTGAATGGGCCCAAGTTTCCAAATGAAGCTGATGGTGTGGAACTGTAGAGGGTTGGGTGGACCCTCTACTGTTTCCCAAATCAAGGAATCTTCAAGATTCCACCATCCGGACTTTATTTTTATTTTAGAAACAAAAAAAAAAAAAAGACTTTGTTCATTCAGTTTGTAAGAAAATTGGTTATAGAGATAGATGGACAGCAGTGGATCCTTATGGTCTTAGTGTAGGCATTATACTTCCCTGGAACAAGGAGATGAGTATTCTGCAAATTGTGGAACATGATTTCTGTTTTGAGGTTCAAGTGAAGGGAAAACCAGGGTGTCCTTCTGTGTGGTTGATTTTTGTGTATATGAGTGTGGACAAGACAGTGAGAGTTGAGCATTGGGAGGTTCTTGAGAGGGCTAAAGAAAAGTGGGGTAAGCACTGGATTTTGGGTGGAGTCTGGAATGCCATCAGAGATCCTAATGAGAAGAAAGGAGGTAGACTCAAATCTGTTCAAGATTGCAAGGGCTTTAATGAGTTTGTGTCCAGAATGGAGATGCAGGAAGTTTATAATGCGGGTTATCCCTACACCTGGGCAAACAACAGAGATCAAGAAGGATTTATAGAGGAAATGATTGACAGATTTTTTTGCTCCTTTGATTGGCTGATAGATTATCCTGATGCTAAGGTTACGAATTCTTATCAAAGTGCCTCGGATCATCGGCTTCTCATTTTCTCTGATACTTGCCAAAGGGAAGGAGTGAGGAAGAAAAGATTTTTCTTTAACAAGAGTTGGCTTAAAAGGGAAGGGGTCAAAGAGGTGGTGGCTAAAGCTTGGGGTGTGTCGAAGATTGGTACTCTTATGTATAAGGTGACTGAAAAGATCAAAGAAGTGAGGGTAGCCTTACTTCAATGGAGTAGAGTCTTCAGAACAGAAGATCTGAGGGAGAAACAGAGAATCACAAACAAACTTAAAATTTTGAGTGGTCAAGGTGCAGATAGAAATTGGTATGAATGGGAGGATTTAAAAGTGTGTTTGGACAGAATTAATTTGAAGGAGGAAGAGTTTTGGCAGCAAAAGTCCAGAAGCCAATGGCTTAGAGAGGGAGACTCAAACTCTAAGTACTTCCATGCTCTAACATTGCAAATGAGACATTTCAACAATATTCAAAGGCTGCAGGATTCTGAGGGAGTAGTATGAGAAGATCCTCAACAGATTGAAAGATGCATTTGCCAGTTCTATAAGAATCTGTTCAAAGCAGAAGGGTCAACAGGAGATGATGAGATTTTGCATCTTATTCCAGTTTCCATAACTGAGGCTATGAATGATGAATTGGTGTCTCCAGTTACTGAAGAGGAAATCAAAGAAGCTCTGTTCAATTTGAACCCAGGAAAGGCTCCTGGGCAGGATGGTATGTCTTCTATCTTTTTCCAATCTTTTTGGGATGTTGTTAAAGTTGATCTGTGTGAAGCAATTTTTAGTTTTTTCTCTTCTGGGAAATTGCTTAAGAACTGGAATCACACTCTCATTTCCTTAATTCCTAAATGTCCCAACCCTGTGTCAATAGGTAATTATAGACCTATTAGCCTATGTGGTGTCTCTTATAAAATCATATCCAAAATCTTGACATCTAGACTTAAAGGCTGTCTTCATTATTGTATTAGTCCTAACCAAAGTGCATTCATTCATGGTAGACAGCTTTTAGATATTGTCATTATTGCTCAGGAGGCTATTCATTATTTAAACAGACATAGAGAGAGAAAAAAAGGGATTATGGCTGTTAAAGTTGATATGGAAAAAGCTTATGATAGAATTGAGTGGAGTTGTGTGGAAAAATTTTTGGGAAAAATGGGCTTTCATTCTTATTTTGTGAAGTGGGTGATGGCTTGTATTTCTTCTCCTTAATTTTCTTTTAACATTAATGGAGAGATGAGAGGGTTTGTTGAAGCATCTAGGGGACTCAGACAGGGTGATCCATTATGATTGGTCGGAAAAAGTGTGTGTTAAATATATTTATTAGCGTATTTTTATATGCTTAATTTTATCGCACTTATATATTTTCT
>CACSLK010014283.1:5655464-5669888 GCA_902706635.1 Striga hermonthica | reverse complement strand
CTAGGATTATAGAGTGGAGTCTAGAATCAATAAAAACCCGTGTTCTGCACTTTACCGATTATACCTTTTATAGGTTTGTTTAGCTCTTCTGCACCTGATAATTTCTCGTTGAAAGCGAGGATGTGAAGGTTCTTCTATACCTTGTTTATTTCTGTTGGACATTCCGAACAAGCTTTAGTTAACATAGTACTAGTGCATACCCCGTGCGATGCACGTGATACATATAATAAATCAATTATTTCTATAGGACTTGTACGTCTAGACAAAAAAACAATAGGCTTAGATCAAACATATTTCACATCTTTTAATAAGTGACGTTTATTTAAGCCAAAAAATTAACATGTTAATTAATATATAATGCCGCTAACACGTCATACTAATATTTATTTGATTTTAGAATACATATTTATTCATTGATATAAGAAAAAACAAAAATTTTATTTATTCTTGTTCACCATATGATATTCAATTATTATTTTATTATAAAATTTATAGTCATATAATGTCATTATTATTATTTATAAAAGTTATAGAAGTAGTCTTCTTTATGTAATGAAATTCAAAATAAAATTTTGAGTATAAATGTTTGCAAAATACACACATATGTTTTTTAGAATTCAATTTTCTCATAATAATTTTTTTTTTTTTAAAAAAAATGATTTAGCAATTGCCAAAAAATAAATCCATTACATAATCAAGAGATTTTTTCTAATTTTCATCTTAAGGCTTTATAGTTTATTTAACATCAATAAGTTCATTTTGAAACATAAAAAAAAAAAGTGATAAAAACACTATCATAGTTGACAATAATATACAAATAAATAACATGTCGAAATTTTAAAGAATAACTAATATAATTTTATTATCTAGCCATCAATAAAATCATTTAATGATGTGATCATTATCTTTTAAATGGTTAATAATATTAATTTTTAAAAAAATATTAGTTTTATATAATTAAATAAAGGTTAAAAAATATTACACGACGAATATTAATTATAATGGATATCAGTAAAATCATTGCATAAATTAATAAAATTATTTAAGGAAAAAATCATTAAGATCATATCTGGATAGTATATATATATGCAAGCATTTAATGCATATAGTAAAAAAAAATTCTACATAAGGTATGCATTAAATGCGTGTTAGACCTTTTTTGCTACTATTTTTGGTAAATAGGTTGGCTTTTAATATATATATAGATTACACAGAAGTCGTGAAAAACATAATATCATGCATCAATATAAATACATTAATAATCACTCCAGATACTTGCAATTGCATATAGAAAATACGAGGGCTTGGTCTTAATCTGCAGCAAATTCCCGCATGAATTTGATTTTTTAAGGCTATATTACGTGCCCTCACATGAACTCGTTTTTGGTGTCGATAGGGATTTGATGCAGTTTATTTTGTGGTAGATTTTGATTGCAGGGCTTTTCAGCTCAATGCACATCCTCAACAAATTCGATGTTAGCCCTATCTACGTGAATGTGAACGATATTGTCTGGGCTACTGTAAGTAAGGACAACCACCAATAATCAACAAGTCCAGTTATCACAAACTATTTGTATAATATTGATTGATTAATATAATTAAGGGCAAGCTATGCCAGTAAGCAGTGAAATCCAATTGTCAATATATATTTGGATTTTCGAGTCAGAATACTATCGATTCGTATTGTTCAAATCCTCCCTCGTGAAGTGTTTTTCGTGCACTTGAGGTGTTTTTCCAATAACAATCTCAATTAATCCAAATTTAAATTTTGTTGCAAAGACTGAATTTGTCTCGTATTTATGTACTGTGTTACTTGTATTTTAGTCGACAACTGTATTTATTTATTGGTTTAATTAAAACACAACGTGTGTACGTACTCACATTGAAAATTAGATGTTCACCTTTTGCTTTACTCTCTGTTTTGAACAGCCAATGATTTTCAGATTGATTTGAGTATTCTTGTAAGCTGTCACGAGCTTCTGCATAAATCAGTGTACTACAATGTGCAGTAAATTAGCTCACTTTTATTTTTCGTATTATTTTGTAATTTATTATTTTTTTATATTCATTACGAGTACAATAGACTAAAAAAAAAAAAAAAAAAAAAAAAAAAAAATGAGATGAACAACATCTTATGTAATTTCGTTTTTGTTCCATATGTCCGACAAAATTTGGAATATTTTTTATAGCCGATCATAAAATATTAAAAACTCTACAGAGCCATCGGATAGTTTTTTTATCGAGTCGTCGTTCGCTTAGGCTATGTTTGGTAAAATTAGCTGATAAGTTAGCTGATAGCTGATAAGCTAGCTTATAGCTTATATGTAATTTTTGAGCTTATAGCTTATAGCTTATGACTTATAGCTGAAAAGCTAGCTTATATGATAAAAGGTGTTTGGTATATTAGTTGATAAGTTAGCTGAAATAAAAAAATTCAACTAGCTTATTTGAAAAGCTACTAAAGTAGCTTATGAAATAAGCTCGAGCTTTTTAAAAAAGCTCGTCCTACCAAACGAGGTTTATTTTAAACAGGGAGCTTATAAGCTAACCAAATAAGCTAAAAGCTACCTTATTTGGCTTTTAGTCATGGGCGAACGACGGGAATTGAACCCGCGCATGGTGGATTCACAATCCACTGCCTTGATCCACTTGGCTACATCCGCCCTCCGTTTGATATCCCAAAACTGCTCAGCAACAGTCGGACAAGGGGGTAGTACAGGAATATTCACCTGTTGTCCATCGACTACGGGTCTTCGTCTTCTTGGTCTTTGTCTTCGTCTTCGTCTTCGTCTTCGTCTTCCTCAGACTCAGAAGGAATTGGAGTTATCGTTGGGGGATATGAAATATCCATAACAGATCTTTCGAATGAAACATGTGCGAGCCCCTTCGAGTGGAAAAATCAAATTGAATGAGGATTTGGTTCAAACATACCCTTAATGTATTGACATTTGTCCAAAGTGTATTTATTGCAGGACACATGTCAATGCACTATTTATGAGTAACTGTGGATGACTCATGGTTCCATAACAAAATTTTATAAAATATATAAGAAGGAATTATTTAATTAGTAAATGGGTCATATGATTATTATTTTTGCTTTTTGCTAAATCGTACTCCCTCCTATTTTTTTTAAATGTCATTCTAGTTTTATCAATTATTCACTAAATAAATGTCGTTTTGGATTTTTTGTACATATTTTTTTCATTATTACTCTCATTTAGCTAATAAATACATTACGTCTTTTTATATTCACTCTTCACTTTTTCTTAAAACATTCATCTCTGTCTTCATTAAATAAAGTTATTATTGACAAAAAAATATTTTTAATTAATGTACAACTTCTCAATACGACATCTATTAAAAATAGGAGTCTATTAAAAATTGGAGGTAGCAAAAGTAACTATGAAATGCAGCTAGCAAAAGTACCGTACTGTATGTAATTTATCAGAATTTATTGTCAAATAGTAATACTGGCAGAAGTACAGTGAAAATTCTGGAAATTGGAGTTTTCTAGAATTTGACTTGTTCTTTTCGAGTATTAATTAGTTAACTAATAATTTTATTATTTGTTATTTTTTTTATTATCATTTTTCTTTTTTCTTCTCCAAATAACTATGAAATAATTATGGGCATGATTGTTTATCATCCCTACAGTAATTTCTTTTACTCAAATTCAAATTTAACTCAACTTTAACTCAACCCCACTATCTCCAATATTATTATATAATTAAATAACATCAACAAATCATTATTACATATCACATCAACTTTAATTCACTCATCCACTCACATAATTCTAACTAATTTTAACTAACTATCACTTCCAATCATTTTTCTCATACTTTACATCAAATCAACTTTAACTATTTATTTTAAATACTATTTTAATATATCCACTAACAACTAATCATACAACTTTTTCTTAAACTTAACCATAATTAAAAAATTCTAGTTTTTTTACTATTCAAACTATAAACAATCACCCCCTATATGTTTGTGAGGCTCACTCACTGTGTGTTTCTACAGTCTTCTCGAATTTTCTACCTGGCTGTTTTTGTTTTGTTATACAAAAGTTCAATATATTATAATAAAATACTGCTTGTGAGTCGTCCCACATCGTTTATAAAGAGAAAAATATGCAGACTAATAAATCTAGTGAGGTACTTCTTTCATCAACCAATTAATTTTGGGATGAAATCTTACTTGAGTTTCATTTGAGCTCACGCTGTTATGGTGCGCGAATAAATTACCTTATCATTATAACTTTTTTTTTTTTTCCAAGTTAAATACTATCAGATCAAGCAACGTTGAACTTTCTACAAAAAATAAATTATCAGAAGTTCATAATATAATGGGAAAACAGATTATTCTGTGTTATTTTCTATGATATAATCTTTGATCACATGAAAGAATATTTTTTTCTGGTCAGATAGAAACAAAATCTCATGAGCTTTTTAGTTACTTTTAGTAAAGAGAAATGAAAAGGAACTTGGAAAAATTTCTTTTATGTCCAAGCAATGTTGAAAAAGATTTGCCCATCATGTACTTAGTTGTGTCGGCAGATGTTGTGATTTTTCTTCTAAAATGGAAAAAGAAAACTTACATTTTTGATAATCGGGCATGTGCGGTGCGGTCCACACGGTGAAGCGCATCATAACTCATAAGAGGTGAGCTTAGTTGCATTTTCGTGAGGTTTCATCTCAAAATCAATTAGTTTTGGGATGAAACTTCACTTGAATTTCATTTAGGTTAACCTAACATTCTTGTGTTGCGCTTCACCTGTACGAGACTACATGTTTTTTCTCCGTTTGACGTGGTATCTGAGCGGTCCTAATTTTGTACATGCGATGGTTTTATAAAAAAATAATGTACCCGCCCTGGTTGTAGGCGTGGGCTGAAAAATGTACTCGACCTAGTGGAGGCGTGGTCTGATGAAGAGCTCACAATTGATGGGGCATGTTGGAATATCACTTGTGAATTGTCCCACATTGATTTGATAAGGTAAACGAGCCTAGTTTATAAGCCTAGACTCTTCCATTCACCAATTGGTTTTGAGATATAATCTCATTTGGGTTTCATTTGTACTAACCTTCTTATGGTGCATTTCACCTATGCGGGACCTCACTCGTTTTGCCCCGATTTTACACTTAAAATTCTTCCTTTACTCTACTGTTTTTTTTTTTTTTTTTTTTTTATTTATTTTGTAGACTAAAGAATAATGGTCAGATGATTAGCAGCCACCACATAAAAGAAATTAAGCAATAATGAGGAAAAATGTCGGTTATACAAAGGTCTTGTACTTTTTGAAATATGTAGACTTTTTAATATTTAAATAAATATTATATCTTGAAAATCAATAAAAATATAAATGTATAATTTGAAAATATGTAAACTTTTATAGTTAAATATTATATCCTAAAAACCAATATGCAGACAATTTGTGAGTTTCCCTTTTCCTTCCTTTATTCGGTTTGTATTGCAAAAAATTGGGAGCCAAATTCATTGGCAAGAGATCAGTATCATATTTCGAATTAATGGTATTTAGTGTCTTGGTGGAATTATTGTCACAAAATAATAATAATAATAATAATAATAATAATAATAATAATAATAATAATAATAATAATAATAATAATAATAATAATAATAATAATAATAATAATAATAATAGTATTTTAAATTAAAATAATGATTCAAAATTACGCTTAAGAACAATAGTAATAAATAAATAGGGCTAATTTTTTCTTTTTTGGTAGCCAGCCACGGTATCCGGAGCGTTGCCCCTACTAATCCGTTGATCGACTCGGGTCGCACACCTGTCAATGGTGGGTGAGTCTCCCAACAATGATTTTCTGCATTCACAAGGACTAAAATTTTGATAAATAAAGTAGAGAGTATACGCTGTATTTATAGTTATCCATCCAGTAGAATGACATGAAATTTGATAAAATAATGCCTAACTGTTTACCAAATACAGTTCGATTCATGAAAACTTGAGTTCAACTCATACAACAACTAAACAAATTCGTTTATTAAACGAGTCAAGCCGTGCTCATTTTGGTCGTTTACTTATTTTTTTAAATTACGAATGAATAGTCGAGTTGAGCATCTTAGCAAAAGCACAAATCCTTTTTTACGAATGACACATTTACGATTTCGTGTACCAAACCTAACAAAAATGACTCGTTTATTAGACGAGCACTATACCAAACACGAAGCGCTTGATTCAGCTCAACTTGACCATCTCCTTCACTTTTGTGATTTTGCTAACACTATTTTTCATACTTGGATAAGTAGCATTATTGCACATCTTCATATTATGCTTTTTTTTTTTTAATATAAGGGTTAAAAAAACAATATTGATTAGGACATTATAATATTTAATTAGAACCTAAGATCTATATATTTGTCTTGTGTGTTTCAATTATTTCATCCACTTCCATTGAATTGACAACACTAAGATTTAATTAAATTATCCTAAAGCTGTACTCACGTAATACGCAATAATAAACCAAACCTAAAACCAACCATACACTAATCAACATCAATAATATTGCCATTATCCACACAAGAATCACCAAAAAAAAAATAAAATAATAATAATAATAAAATAATAAATAAATAAATAAATAAATAAAGCATTACCATTTTTATTTTGTCAATGAGGATTTCAAAGTCTTGGCCTAATAGTAAACCTGCAAAATTTGTCGGTGTTATTCAAGTCGAGCCAAATTAGCTCATATTCAAACTTATGTTCATTTAATAAACGAGCTAGTTCGGTTTAGCTACTTCGACAAATCGAACAAAACGGTCCACTCATTTATTCAAGTGAAAACTCAGCTCAACTCGGCTCGTTTAATAAACCCAAATGCCTAAACTGAGTTGTTTACAACAACGAAATGTATTGATTTGTGAAAAAAGTCCGATTCGCCCAATTTCATTCATTTATAACCTAAAGGTAAATAATCAAACGAGTTCTTCATGAACAATAATAAACCGAGCTAGACTCTTTAACTAAACTAACCCGTTTAGCTGTGAAAGCAACTAAACGAGCCTAAGCCGAACTCGATTTTTACAAGCCGAATTAACCATATCGTGCTCACGAACAACTTGGTTTTTTTGAATAATAACACCTCTACTTACCATGTCATGTAAGCACCCCCAATCAAATATTAAAAAAAAAATAATAATAATAATAAAATAAAATACACCAAACATCTTTGAAAACACTAAAGTCTAAACACAGCAAAAATCTGAAGAAAAGCAAAAATAAATAAAAAATAAAAAAAGATTCCAATACATGACTCAATATCAAACATACACTTCTGAGAGTGAGCGTAAAATTACTCCCCACATAATTTTTTTTTCCAGACATCATTAGAAACTAAAAAAAACCCAGGAAAAAAAAATAATAAATAAAAAAGAATAAAAAAATCACAAACCCTAATCCAAACCCTCGCCGGCCGCCGCAGGCGGCAGCGGCTGCCCCCCGTCTCCGGCGCGCGGCGGCCGCTTGCGCTTCTTCTTGTCATAGCTGACCCCTCGGGCCCGGGACTGCAGGTCCCGAACCTCACGCAGGTAGAGCCTGACGGCCCGGTCCCCAAACGGGTTGGCCTCGGGCCCCCCGCCGCCGCCGTTCTCCTCGTAGGCTGCCCGGAGTCGGCCCACGAGGGCGTCGAGGCTGCCCCAGGCCTGGCGGAGCGGGCACGGGCAAGGGCCAGGCGGGTCGGGCCGGCCAAAGAAGGGACATTCCGGGCCGTGGACCTTGGTCTTCCCGAACTGATCGAGGTAGCGGAGGAACTCGAGGACGTGGGCCCCACTGCACCGGCGGAGGTCGAGCGGCGGCCGGTGGTTGCGGAGGTACTGACCAAAGGTGTTCCAGTCCCGACGCTTCTGGCTTTCGTAACGGCTCGGCTGGGCCGCGGGCCCCACGTCTTCTTCGTTGTTGTTGTTGTTGTTTTCTGGTTGTTTAATATATGAAGAAGAGGATGATGATGAAGAGTTCATAGTAAAGAGATTTGTGTGTGTGTGTGTGTGGGTTTTTTCTTCAGAAAGGTAGTGGAAAATAATTAGACTGAGAGATGAAAGTTTGGTTTTAGGGTTTGAGAGAACGGAGGAAAAAAAAAAAGAGGGGGTATTGGGCGAATAGAGGAAATTTTTTGAAGAGTGTGAATCATTTTTTTATAAGCTTGAATTTGATTTGATGATGGTGATTTTTTATTTTTTATTTTTACTTTTTTTTTGGGTAGCGTATCTAGAGTTTTGTCCCGACTAATTCGTTGGCTGACTCAGTCGCACACCTGACAATGATGAGTGAGTCTCTCTACGAGAGTTTTCTGCATTCACAAATACTTGATATATATTTAAGTTTGAAAACTATTGAAGGCCCAATCGCTATAAAATTTAATTGATTTTGATTGACTGGATAATTTTTTTTTTTCATTATTTAAGTCAAATATTACCTAACACAACTCTTTTTAATATTATCGATATATTTAAATAATATCAATCAAATCGATCGCACATCACATCAATATGATTCACTATTTATTCACATGTTTTTAAGTACTCATACTTCCAATGATTGTTGTCTTACTTTTACATCTTTTTAATTTTTTAATCACTACATTTTAAACAATATTATAATACAAAACTCAAACAATTTTATTAAAAATTGACTAAATTTAACCAATAAATTTAATGAGAATCGATTTTATTTATATGCAATCGCGCCCTATAAAAGAGGGAGAAAGTACTGAACTAGAGAAAAGATACAAATGAAATGAAATCTTGTTGCATAAGATAGTTGTTTTTCTATATTTTTATTAAAAAACATTGTTATATTTAAGTAATGGAAGATACTACCATTACTACAAAAACTCTTACATTGCAACGAAAAATTTCCGTTGGAATTCTTTATATTTTCCGTTGGAATAACTATTCCAACAGATATTTTTACGTATAAAAATTCGTCGGAAAAACGGCCGTTGGAATATCAAAAATCCAATGGAAAATCCTATGGAAATAAATTCCTACAACTATTCCAACAGAAAAAATCAGTTGGAATTCCTCAACCATCCAACACTTATTCCAACATAAAATTAAGTTTGTCGGAATATTCATTGGAATTTCCAAGAGAAATTTTTGCCGTTGGAATTGAAGTGTTTTCTTGTAGTGTACCGTCTCGTTATGGGACCATTCTGTCGAGATTTATAACCGTTAGAGTAACTATCTTCGATGGTTACCTAATAATTTAACGGACAAAAACCTCGACGAAATGATTCTGCAACGGGACAGTAATATTTCCCCGAATTCAAAAAAAAGTTTTCTTGCATATTCGAAATATGGACTATTCTATTTAGCTCTTTTGACTTATTGTTTGCTGAGAATAGCAAGTGTTATGTCGGCGTGTGTGTAAGGAGGGCTATTTGTGGAAATGGGAAATTGAGAAGCGTGCCAATGTTTTGTACCTCGGCCCAAACGATGAAACGAACCCGGTTGGTATGTACGTTTTAACCGACTCATATATCTTATATCCCACGGTAAAAAATTTAGTAACAGCATTGTAGTTACCGGTAAGGTCAAAACACTCTAGTTTGTCTAGTATCACGACTCTACTCCACAAAACAAGACCTCAAAGTAGTTTTTCTACATTACAATATCTTATTCGAGTATTTGGGGTGAATTTGATCATATTAATGCCTAATAATTTTAATGTTATGATCACCAGAAATTCAAATGTGTAAATGTGCCTGATCTGACTGTTGAAACACTCGTTGAGCCGTGTGTTCTCGAAGAATAGAGGTTTGAGCAGAATCTATCTTAGTCTGGTTTCCCTTATAATCGCAACTCGCATATCTCTATATATAATTTGAATTTATGATTTAAACAGAAAACATATTTAATCTCGAAACCTCCCTGTAATTGCCTTAGGACCAACTGAGAATCCGAGTGTATTTGAAGGGCTCCTCCAACTATGACCAGTTGGGAACATGTACAACAAACTACATTTAAATGTCATGTTTAAATTTCTATAAAAGTATAACTTGGACGTGTGTCGTCTGTTGCGCGAATAATTTTTTGATAGCGTATAAAGATTCACATTGCTCAATATATGTACATTCTTGCAATATTTAGTCTTATAGAGAAGAAACTTTCAGGAGTAGCATTTCTAGGATTCGTCCTATACAACAACAATTTTTAACACAAGTGTACAATTTTGTTTCATGTATGTTTGCTGGTTTGGCAGTAAGTTGAGCATGTTTAAATTAGCATTAACTGTATAGTTTCACTTTAGAGTGACCCTGTAAATCTCTCGATCATGATCCTTGTTGGAATTTTGGCACACTCGAATTGGCTCTGTCCATATTCTACTTAGCCCAACTCAACAGCCTTGTCAGCCCCTCTAACCTCATATCTCTCGCGATTAGGACTGTAAACGACCCGAGCCGAACTCGAGTCTTAACGAGTCAAGCCGAGCTCGACTAGTTAAATAAACAAGCTAGCTCGACTCATTGACCAATCGAGCTTTAAATGAGCTCAAACTCCGCTCGTTAAGGGCTCTAACTCGAGCCGAACCCAAGCTTGACTTTTAATTTAACAGCTGAGGAGATCAACTCTTTAACAAGACACACCAGTAGATGAGATCGAGTTCAACTCCTTTATGATATTAATGATTCGAGTTCGAGCTTATCGAACTCAAGTCTTAACGAGACGAATTATAGAAATTTATAAATATTAAAAAATATTATGTTCGACATTAATGAGCCGGACTAAAGGAGTTTTCAATGAGCTCGAGTTGGATTCGTATGAGCCAGACACATGCCTTAACATGCCGAGCTCACAAATATCTCATTCCATTTAGCAAACTTCATTACGGCCATAAATAAAGCCCAGGAATTAAATGGGCCCAAAATAGTGGATTACATATAGGAATTAAATCATATTTGATAGTAAGGGGTGCAAATTCCTCGATCGGGAAATTTTTACATATACTACATGAAATAAAAGAATTTTCAATTTTACCTTCCTAGAATAATTAATAGGATATATACCTAATCAAGTTATTTTATTTACGTGATTGCCTACATATCAGTTACCTTTTGTAACATTCTCTATCCATATCAGTTATTCTTTGGTGGCGTGATTTACTCATTTAATTCCTTAATTTTCGCAACTGAAATTTTTTATTCACGCAACTCTCAAGTGGTATATATTGAGTTTATGTTACTATATATTCAGTATATGTGCGCAACTTGAATTCCTTAATTCACGCGGCTGGTATATATTGTTTTTATGTTATTATATATTTAGTATATGTTGCAATGAAAAAATGTCTTCCATAAAAGATTATATTTTTTTTTGTATACATAAAAGTATATATATAGTTTATAAACATATTATAATAAATTACTTAATATAAAACAATAAATATACACAACACCAACAAAAAAATTCACTTTATGCTCATTTTAAATAGATATTATACAAAAATATTATGTCTCGCGATAATTTTTTTTATCATATATCGAAAATATACTGAATAAAACCATACATATACACATGTGTATTTCTTCGTGTAAGCCTTACCAATTATTTGTTTGCCTTTTCTTGTTATTTTCTTCTAACAGGTCTTGTAGTTGTGAAAATGAAATCAATTAATCCAAAAATTTAATTTGGTGCAATTTTCCAAAGCTACTTTTTCCTAAAAAACACATAAGAAAATGAAAAACCATCCCATAAAATTATATTAAATAGATAGAATTTTTCAACACAAGCTTTCCCAAACACATTCCAGACCAGTTGTCACACTCACTCTCCGATTTCCCACTCTGCATATACAGCAAAGATGCAACATCCGTTCATTTTCCATTCAATTTTTTTTCAACCCACATCATAAAATCCTAAAAACTACTCATAAACTTTAAATAATGTCGGATTTGTCATACTTCATACACCAAAATCAGAATTGCAGTATAATCAAGCCCGGTTTGCCACACTCCATACTGTACAACAACTCGAAAACTTACAGTATAATCAAGCCCGATTTTCCCTCACCACCGCCACAACCGCCCCACTCCAACCATTGACCCCTCATCCAACGGAACCACCCACACAGCCTCACGCTCCCAACCCTCCGAGTTGGATCCACCACCAATGTCGCTGCCGCCACCTCCATTACCCCTACCCTCGATCGGGGCCTGCTGCTTTGAAAACACGATTTCTTGTACCAATTTCTCTTAATTTTGCAATTCTTCCCGTCAATTCGCGATTTCTTACGATTATATGGAAAATCGCCATGTGATTTGCTCTCACTGTTAAAAGGATGTTCTTCCTTCCATTATTGAGGCTTTGAAATAAGATGATTTTGATAAAAAACTAGGTTTCTTTTTTTTTTCTTCGATGGAAGGAATATGTAAGAGAGAGTTGTGAATGTGTGAGGAAGGTGTGGTGTGAATTACAATTAATGTGTGAGGAAAGTTTCCATATAATTGCAGCAGTTACATCTTAGGTATAATTGTAATATCTTTTCTTTGGTTTAGTAATTTTATAAATAAGTATATAATGAGTCTATAAGTGTAATATAAATCATATTTGATAGTAAGGGGTGCAAATTCCTCGATCAATAACGTTGGTATAATAGATGCGATTATGTGTCTGTCTGTTAGGTCCAATTTTCTGAATGTTTTTATTCTGTTCTACATTTGTTTATCGTCCGGGCAGATGTATCGGTGGTTGGATAGTTTTATTGTTTATTTTGTTCAAAAAAATATATGATTTTCCATTCAGGTCATCCCCATTGCAACGGGCACAAAACTCGTCTCGAGCACGACACTTTGAAAATCTAGCGGTCGTCAAAATAGCTGACTTTTGGGTCATAAAATGGACGCGAATGTGGGCCCCACAAACATGTCCAGACGAATCCTGGAAAGAGAAAAAAAAAGGCAGTCCCCAGCTCCCAAGAATCTCACCGACCACTTTCCGGACGATTGGTCCCACTTCACGAGCTCAGACTCCTCCTCCTTCATGACCGAGAGTACTCGGGACTCGTTCAGCACATTGGACCACACAGACCTTCCCTTCTCCTCGATTTTCAGCTCAGACTGGCTGTGGGTTCCGAAGAACGACCGCTGCATGCAACGTGTTTCCTGGTAATAATACAGTCCATACGAGATTTGTTGGGGATGGAAGTGTGAGTGTAAATATAATGGTAGGGAGGTAAGGAGAGGGCAAACTCAAAGTTCTTATTAATTAATTGTACATCCCTCCCTATATATTAATTCAAAACGTGTTGAGCGTATGTGGCAGATTCTCACGCTTCGGATGCTGACATGGCGAAAATCTATGCTTCGTAATGCTTTTTTATATTATTTTCGCTATGGAGTTAGATTTAGTATTAGACATAAATAACTTTACACATATATTCATTAACTCAACACCCTTGTTGTACAGGGGTATTACTACTAGTTATGATATGATAGTGAATTAGGTATGGAGTTATATTGCTAGGTAGTTTGGAGTCATTTGCTTCATAAATTTTGGGTATTCACTGTTTGCATGTGGATGTGAGGAATTTTGTTAAATCTTGAACATAAGTGAGGAAATTAGTTAAATCATGAACATAAATGGATTTTTTCTTGGTTGCTAATTGAAAAAGGGTTCGAATTTGTTACTGAGGAAGGATAGTAATAGCAAAATATTAGCAAAATAGTAATACTGAGAAAGGATAGTAATACCATTAAAAAATACACATGCACACAAAATAAAAGTTTTTACAAAACAAGTTTTGATTTTAAAAGAAATTAGCCAATTGAAGGATCCTCCAAAAGCCTTATGGACGGATGGCCTTCTCCCAGTCAACCTCTCCCATTCAGCTTGAGTCTGCTCTGACCTAGATCCTGCCTTCTCCCAGTCAGCCTCTCCCATTCAGCCTTCGTCCCTCTCCCATTCAACCTCAGTCTCATAGAAGTTCTGACCTGGTTCATCGAAGGTCTGACCTCTTAGTTTTCGGCCGCCATTTACACAACACAATATAGAACATGCACAACCCTTACTTCTTATTCTTATCAATATCAATATATCCCAACTATTTTATTATACCACTCACTCATTCGTTCACTACTTATCAAGATCAAAACACCCTAACCATTTTATTATACCAGTCATAACTCAACTTCTCTTATTTATAAACCTACCCTTCTCTAAAAATAACTTCTCTTATTTATAAACCTACCCTTCTCTAAAAAGAATTAGTAGAACATATTTGCCCCTTCGAATCTATTTACTGTCAACTAATACTATTCCACCAAGTATTACGATTAACTTAAAATATTTCAAATTTATTCACAAAATTCTATAACATAAGTAACATCTATAATATTCCAGTAGCCTCCACCAAACTTATTTTCATGGCTCTAAAATATT
>CACSLK010014283.1:5617854-5634059 GCA_902706635.1 Striga hermonthica | reverse complement strand
CTACTTTTTCTGAGGCGAAATTCAGACAATGTGTCTGTCTCTTTGAAGTCAGGTTCACCTAACCCCAACTCAGTGATCGTTGAGTCTTGCTCTAATTCTGAGCTGGACTCTTCAAACCACTATCTCCCCTTTTCTGAATTTGAAGATTACTTCATTGTCATCCCAAACTATCGTAAAAAAAACCAATCGTCTATTTCCCCTCCCCCTCTGTCCCACCTCCTTGCCCCCAAACTTACACCAACTCTTATGGAAAAAAAAAAGAAGCAACGAATCAGGCGCAATACGAGGAATATGAAAAAACCAGACACTATAGACTTGTAGGGGATCTGACCTTCCCATTTATTTTATACGGCTCTGTAGGGGAATAAGCCCTCCCCCCAAACCTCGGTTCGTTTATAATAAATTAATGATTGTGTTAAAATAAAGTGGATAATTATTTTTTATATGATTAAAATAGTTGATTTTACATAAACAATTACTAAATAATCAGTACTACTTTTTGATATTTTGCTGGGTTATATTTAATTCTTTTAATATATTTAAGTTTAATTATGTTTTATCAACATTATTAATTTACACACTAGTATTCGATCTTGTGCACATGCACATATGTTTAAGTTATTATAAGTTATATGTATGTATATAATATTAAAATCATAAGTTTGATATTAATATATAGAATCACATTTTAAAAGTTTTGTGATTAGTAAAAATGAACATTATAAAAGTATTCAATTTTATCATTATATTGATTGTAATAAAATAAAATGGATACTGTAGTTTATATAAATTTGAGAGATTGTGACCTAATAGTTATCCTTAAAAATTATTATTATTATTT
Source organism: Striga hermonthica (assembly GCA_902706635.1). Taxonomy (NCBI): domain Eukaryota; kingdom Viridiplantae; phylum Streptophyta; class Magnoliopsida; order Lamiales; family Orobanchaceae; genus Striga; species Striga hermonthica. Next base: position 5,633,218 of record CACSLK010014283.1, on the reverse strand, counting down.
ATAAATTTTTTAAGAGGCTTGGTTATACCACTAAAGCCAATTAGCTTATTAAAAAAATGCTTAATAGCAATAAATAGTTTAAGAAAAAAATTGTAATATAATTTTTTATACTTATTAAGCTTTAGTATATTATTTTGTGTGAATTATAATTGGTTAGTTTTATTAATCATTATTATATAATAGAATAATTAAAAACCTGATTATAATGTATAAACCATTATTAAAATAGTATTGATTAAGTTTTAGTTACTGTTAAAAAAAATTGGGTTGTAACTAAAAAATATGGAAAACTTAAATAGTTCTACTAATTTTTTTGATAGAAATTATATATATATGGATCAAATATTTATTGATTAGTGAGGTGTTTAAGATTTTAATTAAAGAAAAAAATAATAAAGTAAGCATGCTTTTGTAACCTCTTTTGGAGAGAAAAATAAATGGAGTTTTATTAATTGATTTGCTAGCAAATATATATACTAGTATTTGATCTTGTGCACATGCAAACATTCAAATAGAACTTTATATGTTTTATGTATGTGTATGTAATATTTAAATCATAAGCTAGATAATGAAAATATCACATTCTATAAGTTTTATCATTAGTAAATATGTACAAATAAATATAAACTATTAACTTACATATTAATTTCTATATCGATTGCAGTTATATAATTTTTGCAATCTTTTTTTATTATGAACAATTGATTAGATAAAACAACATTGAAATTATTATTATAGCAATCGTGTACGAAATTTTAAAAAGTTTTGTTATATCATTATAATTAAATAAGTAGTGTTAATAAAAAAACTTGTTTAATGAGTTGAAACAAAAGAATAGTTTGAAAAAATAAATTAATTAAAATTTCGTTTAATGTGATTTTATAATTTGTTAAGAGTGTATTATATAACAAAATAAATAAAATGTATAAAAACTTAATTAATGCAAAATAACGACTCTTGGAGGGAAAAGTTTTGAGGTTTTATTAGATGTTTGGTTAGCAATTATATATACAGAAACTCTGTGGAGTCATCGGATGGTTTTCTTATAGAGTCAATCATTACTTAATGTAATGACACATATCCAAGGTGTATTTATTGTAGAACATGTGTCAATACACTATTGATAAATAAGTGTGGATGACTTCATAAGTCGTGTAATTCGATGACTCGACAACAAAATTACACACACACACACACACACACATATATATATATATATATATATATATATTTGAATCGATAAATACTCTGAGTGTATAATTTATGTCAGGTTTTTTTTACATTACACATAATCGTGTGCCTATATGTTTGTGTATAATTTAACTGTAAGAATTCAAAATGTGTGCATTGGAATATACTGATTTTTTCTATTATTTGTTACCATTTTAATATTTTATTGTGGAGCAAATAGAAGTTCAATAATTACGTAAAATCACACAAGTTGGAGGGCTGGAAAGAAAATGATCCAAACTTGTGCTCACCCCTTCGGTTAAAACCTAAGACTATATTTATCCTCAACCCAACTCAATAATAAAAAATTATTTATCTCTCCTCCACTTACACAACCCAACATACTATTTATTTTATTTTTATTTATTTGATATTATCTACAATAGATTTTTTGTTATTGTTTTAGTTGTGATCAATTAATTAAAAAAATCTATAATAAAAAATATTTATTTCAAAAAATAAAATAATTTAAAATACAACTAAAAAAATTACTAACATAATTAAAAATCGAAATTACATAATTCAGTACGAAATAAACTAAACAAGTTATAAACATTTCAAATGGAATTACACATCAAGTACCATTGCCAAAAAATTTCAAATTCATGTGACTTCCGTAAACCAAAGTCACACGCGACCTTGTAGGGCCCACGTAAACGACTTTTTTTTTCATTTATTTAACTAATATGCACCCTCAACTCGAGTTTCTCCAATTAAATGATCGGAGCTCCAAAATACTCGATAAATGTCCCGCATGACATCGTGTCTGAATGATCTACACATCCCAACTCAATTCTCGCTAAACCGAAGTCACACGCGACCTTGCGGCACCCACGTAAACGTTTTTTTTTTCATTTATTACTAATAAAAAAATAGAATTAAAAAAAAATAAGAAAGAAAAAAAAAGATATTTCGTCCCAGTTGCGACCCAAGGCCACAATATCGCCCATTATTTTCCAATTTCCTTTTATTTATTTATTTATTTTGTCTTGTAGTTAGTGACCTAATAGGTTGGGTAACTAATAAGATAGTCTAATATACCTACAACACACCACAAATATTTTTCCCACACCACAATTTTTGGAGGAAAAAGAAGAGGAATGTCGCTCATAGGTAAAAATTTTTCTCTTGTGCTTTTCTCATTTACTTGTGTTTATAATTTGGGTTTTATCTTTTTTAATTGATAATTTTATAACAGACCCGAGAGTTGTATCCGGCATATCTGGAAGGGATCCAACCATGAAAATATTACCCATTCATGTTGCTTTTCTCGTCGCCGCCCCTCAATTGGATAATAATAATAATAATCCCGATTCCAATCCCAATCTTCTGATCAAGGTGTCCATTCTCAATTTTTTATTCCATATGTAATTTGAAACATCAATCATGCTAAAGAGCCAACAGTTGGCTCGGTTACGGAGCTAACAACCAATGAGACAACTCCAGGTGAGTCTGGCTCACAATACTTTAATGTGGGACAGCCCCACATGGAGTTATCCAATTGGTTGTTGGCTCCACAACGGAGCCAACTGTTGGCTCCTTAGCATTACTGGTTATCAGAGCATGTACAATGTTTTGGATCTAATTTTAGTTACATGGCATGTAAATTAAGTCTTAGATGACAACGACAAAAGTCTTGAAAAGTAATGAAATTAACTTCAATGCAAAACCAATGCAAAGAGATTAAGTCTCTGGGTCTAAAATAGACTCAAAGGTAGATCGGGTCTATTTTTTTGCTGCAACATCAACAGGACCCAATACAATTACATTTGCATTGGAATTAATATTTTTCTAGACTGAGTTTATTTCTGAGTTTATTTCCTACGTGGCCTGTACATTATTTTGAAAGAACTCAAGATATTGTGGATGCTCTTATATTGTAAATAAATTCATAAAATTGACCCAAACTCCTCTAAATATTTTTTGAACAAATCTTTTGTATACAACAATAAGAAGGAAACGAAAAGAAGAACGCCAAACAAACAATATGAATATATGTACCACTGGCCGTGTTATGTGCTTGTGCTTTTTGATATAAGAAAGTGGTTGTGTGTAATTTACACATATTAGTGTACATTTTAATCATATATATATATCTACATATTTATGATCAGGAAAGCCATAGAAGTAAAAGGGGAAGGACAAGCATTGAGGTCTCCATTGACAATGGACTCGGTAATCGAGATTGTTGCTACAATAACATAAACTACATAATTAGATACTCTTAAACTGTTGCTAAATACTCACTTATTCATTTTTGAGCATCAGAAGTTTTGCTGTCTAATGTCACTGAAGACCTATTGTCGGAGATCCTTGTTAGACTCCCGAATTGTCGATCTGTTATCCAGTTGAGCTCTGTTTGTCGGCGTTGGCATGCGTTGATCTCTCAACCCCAATTCATCCCTAGATTCATCCGCCTCCATCAAGATCGAGATCAATCCTACACCATTCTTTTCCGCATGAATTATCGTTATTTTTATGAGTCCCGAGAGTATTATCAATTGGTTTGCACTCTTTTCTCGGAGGAATCTTTGCTTATCCACGGCGGAAAGCATACATTATTATCATCGTCTAACTATCTCGACTTTATGCCTAAACTCATGGTTGTGAAGGCATCGTGCAATGACTTGTTGCTCGTGACCCCTGATACCCGCTTTTATGTGCCCACTTATAGTTCGAGGCAGAGGTACTACATTTGTAACCCAGTGACTAAAAAGTGGTTCCCCATTCCAAGAGAATCCCCTCTTGGATTGAGGATTGGTTTCGCACTGATATGCAACGAGCCCTCTCCTAATGCTAGGTACTCATACAAGGTGGTATTTTTTGACCGTTTGATCTTGAGTGATGATTCGGGAGAAGGCATTGCCGATAACTACCAACTAGTAACGTGGGTGTTTTGCTCCAAGTCGGTGCAATGGACCAGATCTGTCTTCTTGCTTCCTACTCGCCCAACAATGGACCATGCCGAAAATGCCAATGTCGTTTCGTGCAATGGGATTCTGTACTGGATGGACGGTTTATATAACTTCGACCGCACTGTTTCTTTAGATTTGGCCAATAATCGGTGTGTCGTAATCTACTTCCCAGACATTGTGCGTGACAACACCACTGTTGACACGCCCGACTCGAGGGTCCACATTGGTGCCGTGAGGAATGAGTTAAGGTTGTTGCACGTTTTGAGGGGCAGGACGGGCCCGAAATGCTTCGTCATGAGGGTTTGGGAATTGGACCGTGGGGACGACACGTGGGCCTTGGTTGGTGAGAGGGAGTTGAAGTTCCCGGATGCAGTCGCTGCTGATGGTGACAGGAATACGGTTGTTGCTGCCATTTTTCACCCGAAAGATTGCGACTCGATTTTTGTCATGTGCGGAAAGAGTGTTTACCAATGTGGGATTTTGAAGGACACGTGTCGCAAGCTCGGTGAGCTTCGGGAATCCGTAGGCGACGAGGGTCTTGCGTCCTTTGTTCTCATGCATCCACCTTGGCCGACACCAATTCCATTTGCGGTTTAGTTGGGGGAATTATTTCAAGTTTTCCTACATTTATCATGCATTTATTTTTATTTTTTTTTTTAAATTATTATATTATCCTAAAGGTTGCAATTTGGAATGTCCAGGTCACTATACTTTTGGAGATTGGTTTATTGTATATCCTCTCATTCATACAAGAAAACACAAGTTTTTGTGAGCTTTAATTCGTATATGGACGACGTATGTCTCATTTTTCCTTGTTCGTATTTTAACGAAACGGAGGCCGTGTTGAGATTTTTGTGTGGCTTTTCACAAAACGCGCCATTTTGATGGTTGCGTGTAGAGCTACAAACGAACCCGAACGTTTGCGAACAAAGCTCGTTCGAGCTCGTTTGTGTGCGACAAAAATTCATTTGTTTGTTAATCGAACCGAGTTCGAACAGAAAATGAGGCTCATTTAATAATCAAACGAACACGACCTCGTTCGCGAACGTTCGATAATGTTCACGAACATTAATGTAGCATACTTTAATTTATTTTTGATAAATTTACATAATATTTTTTATAAAAATCTAAAATATAAAAATATTTTTATTTTGTTTTTTTATTTTCAAGTTCGAACGAGTTCGAACGAACAAATTTCGAGTCAATCAAACATACTTGAAAAGTTTATGTATTAAATTATTCGAACACGAACGAGCTCGAACAATTTTTTGCTCGAAAAATAAACGAACGAACACAAACATGTTCGAACATAAACGAACACGAACTCGAACAACCCAAGCTCGGTTTGGTTTGGTTCGTTTACAGCACTACTTGCGTGTGTTTATTTTTGGGGTAATTTTTTTCGCCAAGGGATGTCGGTGCTCGTCGAATTTCAATTTCCAAAGTCAAATTTTGGTACGTTTTGCTTGAAGTTCTGGATGCTGGGTGGTGCAAAGTTTCCTACAGATGTGTTGTTTTTCACAAGGGAAGTGACTTTGCTTTTCCTAATACAGATCTCTGTGATGATTTTTCAAATTTAAATCTTATTTGTTTGATGGTTTTTCGATTTGGGGTTGTGTGGGAACTTACTGTACATTTGTTGGCATTCTTTTGTTGTGTCAGTGTGTTTTAAATTTTGCTTAGTTAGAAAATAATGGAGGTGAAGAGCTCGATTTCTCGAGATTATTGGACTTGCTGTTGGAGTCGAATTTCAAGTAAGTGTTTGGGCAAGCAAAATTCGATGATCAAGAGATAAACCAGTTGAAAATTGTAGGTGTTTGTGAATATTTGGAGTAACAAGTAGGATAATTATTTATTTTTGTACTATTTGCTGAATTTTTAACAGCTTGCCTTTAAAAAAATTAAAAAATTAGTCGAATTTGGAGGAGTGAAAAATAACCTTTAGTGGGAGTAGTCTTCTTCCTTCCTTCATGGGCTCTTTGCCCGGCCGTCGTCCTCAGTCCTGCAAATCTGCCATCCGAATTAGAACCACTGGGTGTTGGCAAACGTAAGGGTGCTTGACCCTATGTGGGGTCGGTCATCAGGATTTCCTGCATCGTTTGTTGTGGTAAAGGTTGCTCGGGTGTTCCCAACTCGGTTTCCACCTCCTTCGGTTCTGGAATTTCGACGTTTTCGGCAGTATGTATCTCCAATGAGGGAATCACTAGGATGCATTCACGGGCTTCCCTTTGGTCCCCGTAGTGGACTCCAAGCCCGTCCGCGATTGGGAATTTCAATTAATAATGGAAAATGGATACGCTCGGAGTTTGTACAAGGCTGTTCTTTCAAGGATGGCATTGTATTCGTTCTCGTATTTGATAATCTTGAACGTTTCCAAAATTGTCTTTGAGATCGGGCCCTCTCCTCCGAACCGAATGGGCAACATTATTTCTCCTTCGGGTGTGGTGACCCCACCGTCAAATCCTTGTATTTCGTCATTGCAGGGTCGGATTTCCTTCGGATCAATTCCCATCTTCTTGAAGGTATTCAGGTACAAGACGCTTGCATAAGCCCCGGTATCCACGAGGATTCTGTGCACCAATATGTGATTGATTGACGCCGTCAGGACCAATGCGTCCGAGTGGGGATGATCGAACAACTCAACCAGGGGCGGATCCAGTGAATGGAATGAGGTGGGGCCAAATTTTGTGGTAATTGAAAAAAGATAAAAAAAAATAAAAAAAAAAAATTGGCACAAAATAAGACATGCAAATTTACCATTATATATAAATTTTATATACTTTTTTTTTTTTTGAATAATTCACAATGAAATGATAAAACACCCTACAATTTATATATTTCAGTATAGTATTATTATCCATCTCTGATGCCTCTGAGAAATGATAGGTCCTCCTCGGCTGGTGTTGAGGTGGACCGGTGAGGTCCTCCTGGACTGTGGTCGGTCTAATTGGAGTTTCATGTGGGGTGGTGAGTCTCGTATGCGCTTCATCTTTCGAGAGGAGTTTCCTTGTTGTTGGCCCTAACTAAAAGTCAGAATCTCTTGCGGTGATCTTCTCAGTCTCTTCAGGTTGACCTCGGTATATCTGTCGTCTTCATGGTCCGGGCCATCGTCTACTCGACCTCTCTTTCTTCCATTGGGATTTCTTTGTAAATTTCTTTGCTTGTGGGTCATCGATTAACTTCAGAAGGGCATAAATCAAATTGTAGCACTGGCCAGTGTTATGGCCGATGGATTTGTGATATGCGCAATATCTCGACTTATCCAGTTGGTCTTCGCTTGCTCGCATTGGTTTCGGGTTGGGAATAATAACCTTGTTTTTCAACTCCTCATACACGATCGTTGCGCCAACTGAGTATACACTACGGTAGTTGGTCCTTAGCTCCTCTTGGTACTGCTTTTTTTATGCCCGAACTTGGACAGTTCGAGTATCCTTCAATTAATCCCAACCAATTTTCGTTGCTTTTCCTTTGTTAGCAGAGATTTCGGAAGCTCGAAGGACAGGATCGACATGGACTCTATTACTCCACACACAAACAACTACAAACAACTAACATTCCTCTAGTCTCAATATGTTGACTTACGTATATATCTTTATAAAAGAGCTTTTTTGTAAAAAGAGAAGTTGACTAGGTGTGTACATTTTTGTGGGTTTTTTGCCTAATGTATTTTTTGTGTATATTTTTGTGACTTTTTTGCCTAATATATATTTTTTTTTCAAAAATAACATAATGATGTCATAATATAAAAAAAAAAAAAAAAATGAGTCCCTAGTGAAATAGTAATAGTAATGATTGGATGATTCCTCAATGAAATTCCTCCCTATATATTAATCAAACGTTTTGAGCTTAGGTGGCAGATTCTCACGCTTCGGATGTTGACATGGCGAAAATCTATACTTTGTGATGTTTTTTATATTATTTTTGCTCTGGAGTTAGGTTTGGTATTAGACATAAATAATTTTATACATATATTCGTTAATTCAACATCCATGTTGTAAATGAGTATTAATACTAGTTTTCAATATTTACAACCGAAAATGTTACGTAAGTTGTAAGCATTAAATATTGCACTAGTGGCCACGAATGGAAGTACGTAAGTTCTAAGCAATAAATATTCTGTACAATTACACAAAAGTGGAATAAATAAAAATAAGCAAAGAGAAAGTTGAAAAAAAAAAAAAATGAGAAAGTCCATAAAGGTTAATCTGGTTTGCGGTAATCAATTGATTTACCAAATCATGTGATGACATCGATTTTGATATTATTATAATAAAAATAGTAATTATAATAAAAATAGTAATATATGTTTGGGAAGTGTATATTTGGTAACTCTGACCTTTAAACCATTTTGATAAGATAAAGGTTACGTCTGGTAGACGAATAAGATAGCTTATAGCTTATTTGTTTAGTTTATAAGTTCTCTGTTTTCAAATAAGCTCCATTTGGTATGACGAGTTTTTTTAAAAAAAACTCGAGCTTATTTGATAAACTTTTTTGTGTAGCTTTTCAAATAAGCTCGTTGAAATTTTTATTTCAGCTAGTTTATCTGCAAATTTTACCAAACACTTTTATCATATAAGTTAATTTCTCAACTATAAGTCATAAGCTACAAGCTATAAGCTCAAAAATTACTGGTAAGTTATACGCTAGTTTATCAGCTAGTTTTATATAATCCAACAAACGAACAAGAGAAGATTTTTATTTTTATTTTTTATTTTTTTAAAAAAAGAGCCTTTATTCTAATATCTTGTAATATTGTACATCCAAGTTTGATCCATGTGGACTTAAATTTGATAATCACCTCCTGAAACACCATTAATTTGTTCTAATAAACAACATATAGAAAGAGCAAGAACCTGGTTCTTGTAGAGCATCTACAAATATGGCTTATTCTTCTATAGGAAAAGTACTTTGTTGATGTGCTACTTAGTTCTGCTATAAATAATTTAGAAACAAAAAACTTATGCTATACTTGTAAATCCAATACTTGTAAATTCAAGCTAAATTTATAGTTAAGGTAGGGGTTCACAAAAACTAGTGTATTCTTATTAGAAAACTCGCTAAGAGTGTTCGGTAAGCATCATAAATTAATTTATAAGTTTTTTGTATTTACAACATGGTTTGATAGGATAAATTATTTGAAAAAAAAAAAACTCAAACTTATCCTGCAAGCTTCTTAGATAGTTTTTCTGAAAAAGTCGTTGAAATTTTCATTACAATTGACTTATCAATTAGTTTTCGAGCTATACATTTTCGAGCTAAATATTAAAATGTTAGTTGAACGTCACAATCAGATTAGATCTGTCGCTAATCACAAGTCCACATGCTTCTACTCACTTTTTTTTGTCACAAACACTTGAAATTAGCGTAAGAATTATGCTAATTACATACTATTCAACTATTACTTCATGACAAAGTTTGTGCCCACATTTGATTCCCTTACAAATAAAAATTCTATATAAACTTGTAACTTATATCCATTACACTCCCACCACTTTTTTTTATTTCATTTAGCTCCCTTAGACAACCTCAAAAATCTCCCCAAATGTCTTGGGCAAATTTGAAGAAATTGTTTCCTCCAAAAAAGTTTTGGAAGTTGTTCAAAACAAACCTCCCTCTCAAGCTCCAAAATAGACTCAATAGATCAAAAGCAACCAAGAAAAACACCAACACTTTATCATCTTACAAAGCTACCAAGAAAAAGAAGCTTGGCCTTTTGCCATCCCTCTCCATTCAACCCAAGAAGTTTAAGAAAAATCCTAAAAGACACCACTCTTTAGTCGGCCCCCGTACAAAGCCGCCTCCCGTTTTTGTCGACCAACTTTTTATCGAGCCCGTTTGCATCGTCAAAAGACGTGATCATGTGCCGATTGTGGAAAAGCAAGAATTTTCCAGCAAGGAGACGCCAAGTTCGACGAGTAATACAGACAAGGGTGAGGTTGTCGAGTTAAGCTTAGTTGAGGAACACCATCACTGCGTGATTAGCGCGGATGATATGTGGGAGTCGGTAGGGGTAGATTCGGCACAAATGCACGGAATTAACGAGAAGGCCGATGAGTTCATATCTCGATTTAGGGCCGAGATGCGGCGTCAAGAGATGCTTGCTCGTCGTTTGTAGTGTTCGTTTTTTTATGTAACTTTTTAGTGTCATTTTCTTCTTTGTTGGTAGACGTCTTGGGCAAGAGAAGCAAGATTCCTTATAATTAGGAAATGTATATAATTTTAGTTCAAGTCCCAAATAGCTTGGCCTTATTTGAAGGCTAATAACAAGACTCATTGAACGGTTTATTTCAATCTACCATCAACGATCGATTCTTGACATTTTATACAACTATTTGTTAGGAAATAAGTGCTTAGTTCCAAATCATACCACCATCCCAGTCAACTTACATTATACATAGAAGCAAAATAAGCGAGTGCACGCCATAGACAATATTTCAGAATACATTCGATACGTTCTTTTTAATTTTCAGCTTCAAACTGAAGTTTATGAACCTGTAACAACACTTTTATGTCTGAAGAACTAAATAGCTTCACACCACAACCACACTAGAGTTTTTCCAAATCTAATAACTTAGTTCAGTGCAAGAAGTCTTTCATTGGGTCGTCATGATGAACCCGCTTCATCCTATAAGCTTCCATATCTTCAGGAGTAACCTGCACCGCCCAAAAAAATTTAGTCAGAATCACTTCGACTATGTTTTGGGAAGCCTATAAGCTTAGCTTATACCTGATTAGCTTATAAGCTTCCTATATTCAAATAAATTTGGTTTCATAGGACGAGCTTATCTCACAAGTTTCTTTGGGTAGCTTTTCAAATAAGCCCATTGAAATTTTTATTTCAGCTAGCTTATCATATAAGCTAACTTTTCAGTCATAAAGTCAGAAGCTATCATAAGCTATCAGCTATAAACTCAAAATTCATTTAAAAGTTATAAGCTAGTTTATGAGCTAGGTTTACCAAACATAGCACACAGTACAATAAAAAGGAGAAAAGTCAACCATATAAACAGTTAGTTAGCGCACCTCGTCATTCCACTTCACATTGTATTTTCTCTTCCTTTCATCCCGTTCTTCTCTCCTCCTTTCATCCTCCTGCCACAGGTACAAGGAACAATATTTCAGGCACTATATATGTGTGTGAGGTTTCACCCAAATAAAGCACATGTTTCACCCACCAAAAATCCACAACAAATGAAGTGATAATAAAATTAACAATCAGAACTGATAATTTTACCTTCTGAAGTGCTTCAGCCAACTTCTTCTCGTCCAAAACAAGATCATCAGGCACTTCGGATCCCCAGGTCGCCATCCTTTTCTCTTCAGCCGGTGCTGATGATTCTGTTATATATATAATGTTAGGAAGTACAAAAAGAAGAAAAAGATGCATGCTACAAAACATGCTTCATGTATAGTAGCAGTTTAAGGGAAGATAAGTAGAAAACCAATCTTTACCTTCATTGGCTTCTTTGCGAGCAATATTGGCTTTCATGAGATCTGATGCAGCCTCGGCAGCCTCAATACCAGCAACACCTGTACAGTAGCTGTTCCTAACCGTCTGCTGGCAACACTTGTAACCCCACTGATGATCCTTCCACCATGAGCCCCACACGCTTGTATGGTTGTTAATGTAAACATCTTCTTCATACTTGCTTTTCGGAAGTGACATCTCCTGTGAAGATCCCCATGCATTCAAGTTGTTGTTAAAAATCCACACTAAAGAAATTTACCAGGAAAGGATAAAGCAGAATGCAAACAATGTCTGCTTAGGAAAAGAAAAATGTGTTTGTGAATATCAAGTTTTTTTGCACTTAATTGCTTCATGGCTTTTTAAGATTTTGAAATTCGGAACACTTTTATGTGACAAGGGAAGGGGCAAAGGTCGCCACAATATCCCAAAATTTACACTTGCTTCCATTCTCAGGGACTCCATCCAAAAAGATAAATGAAAGTTGACCCAAATAATGACAGTTGCAAGAAGAATCTGACAACTATACATCTAAAACCCACAATATGCTACTAATCCCACTGTGCAGAGCAAATAAGAAATGAGATAATTACATGAAGAGACAATCTATTTAACGAATTATGCTGCCCAGCCCTCATTACAGTCGGATTACGATAAAAATAATAGTTAGATCTGTCTTCAGTTATTATTAAGAAATAAACCCCGCTAATCTTATAAATGATTGACAGGAGAAGAATGCTCGTTCATACCTGGCCTTTTATGATTCTACCAGCTCTGTCATATTCAACTTCTCTCTCACTCTGGCCCAGTAAGAGTTCCCGGGGAAGAACCTCATCTGTGGCAGCATTACCATACTTCTCCATAATTGTATCTTTAGTTTGAGACTTCAACTTCTCCTTATTAATCTTGAAGTTCTTATAAAGCAATTCAGCTTGCGAGGGAGCCGCTTGCATATGAACATCATGACCCTTGTCAAATGCTTCCCAAGCATGAATATTGAGCTGCTTGAATTCTAAAGCTTGGCCACTAATTCTGTTTTGGTTATCACCCTATACCACAAAGAAAACATCATCGAGCTATTCTAAATTCAAAAGGACACATGAAAAGCAGAAGAACTAATTATTGAAACCCAATTTAAGTACTTACAGCATAGAATTTCTCATTAGGGTCCATATCTGGAAGAGGGTCTTCACGCATAGAACGGGTCTTCGGGTCATAGTGGGCAGAGTTAACATCTAGATTAAGAAGGTATTTTGCAGTGTCCTCTCTAATACGCAAGTTCCTGGACAAAAACGACGAATCGTGATATTTCAATTGTCAGTTCAGTAAAAGTGTATAGTGCAACCTGCATTTAGGATAAAACCCTAATATCCTCCCTCAAGAGCATACAACAATACTACAATATGTCAGGAGTTACTTCAAAGAAATTCATAAAAGAGTAAGTAACTAAGTAACAGCAGTATATACACAAACATATATTATAATACCTAACAGTTCCAGTGCTACCACCACCAGTTGTGCGCACACGCTTTTCAACCTTCGCAAAGTCCATTTGCTTGCTCTCATCAACTTTAGCCTCATCAACTCTCAGTGAATCATCGTTATCTTCATCATCACTAACCCCCTCTTCGTTATTTTGATTACCATTTTTCTCTTCCAGTTTCTTAAGTTGTTGCTCCTTCAAATATTTGTTCCTTGCTTCATCCCTGGCTTCATACATCTGAATTACATGTTTATAAGATGCAGCATCATAACCATTCCAACGATCCCTTTTTCCATCATAATCGAGCTCAAAGGACTCTATCTTCTCATCCGGGGCAATACTTTTGCCAGTCCACTTAGCTCCCAATTTGCGTGGCCTCTCCACGCATGACTTCTTATCATGAGTCATTGCTCCACAGCTGTAGTAAGGAAACAAGTTCAGAGTTAAAACTTAAAACCACAGTGTCAACTTTCTTTGTTCTTCATTTTTCGCTTTAAGAAAAGGAAATATCAAGTCGATGAATGTTAGTCCCTAAATACTTTCAGCCACGGTCATAAAAATCAGCCAGGTTAGAATTCTCTCCCATGGTTCAACCTAGTCTGAATACATATTACGATCACAACGAAAATCACCAAAAAAATTAAATGTGCAAGACAAGGAGAAGTGGAGAACAAACTGAAAATACCCATATAAAATAGCATGTGGCATCATGTAGCTACGGGTTTCTTTACCCATACCCAGAGTAGCATCAAAGAATCACAGCCACTATTCTTACAACTGTAGTATCAGTCAATCAGAAATCGCTATGATGCAGTATCACGCATGCCATGCGAATCAACAGCCAAGTGAATAATAAGTATCCAACAGGCAACAATACGTATCGCTTTGAACGCTAAAAAGACAAACCCTCCTAACTAATGAATATCTTAATTAAAGCATTTCATAAATTAAATATCACCAAAACTGCAATAAAATATGATTTTTTCATAACAATAAAAAAAAAGGGATGACAAGAATAAACAAGAGTTATCCAAAGACCCATACATACAGACATACATAAACAAAGTAATTTCACATACTTTTCACAAGCACCCTTTCTGTACTTGTCCGCCTGAAAAGTCTTTGCACCTCTATCATACCACGACTTAGTATAGTTTGGATCCGATTTCCACTTCCTTTGATGCTTCAAACTCTGAACAAACATAAAAAGAAAGGCTACTGTGAAATAAAACAACTAATATACCAGTCTCTAACAAAATAATGCTCAAAGAATAGAAAGCAACACTAAATCAAATATAACAACGTAACATACCGGTCTCTCTGCATTGAGATACCAAGGAGCTGATGACATATACTGTGGAATGTGAGGATTGATTTCTTTTCCATCTTCATCCACTTCAGCTGGCGCAAGACCCGCTTTACGCGCCTCCTCTAGTTCGAGCTGTTTCCTGTGATCCTCCCTCGATTTGAAAGCCACTGAAATTCCCAAACCAAAAATATCAAATATTTAGACCAAATCCAAGAAACTACGCCCAGAAACAACAATTATAAGATCCCTTGTGCTTTCTCCATAACGAATAAAGTAAGGAATCCAGAAAGAAGAACACAGCCTAGACCCGTTTTCTCGAACGTCTAACAGGACAACAAACGAATTACACAAGCGATTAACTTAAGCAGCCTGTTGAGTCTGGAAACCCTAACTCAATCAAGGTCATAAACTAACCCTTTCTTGGCAAAAAAAATAACAAAATTGAAGCGAGTGAGGACGGGTCCTATTAAAATTTCACTAAGAACACAAAATCGAAGGAGGCACAAAGTAAGCTATCAGTTATGAATGGAAAAATCGTTAGTCGAATAAATTGCACTTATTAGAACGATGATCGAAATTAGGAGAAGGAAGATCTTACCTGAAGCAGTCGCCATGATTTGCAGAGCAGACTCTGATGGATTTCGCCGGAATTTGTTAGCTCTAATAAGCGGATTGGCAGAACAAAGCCGCAGGGATGAGAAGGATAAGGCGCGTTTAAGCGGAAGAAAGGCGGTGATAGAGACGGCGAGCTCCGTGAAGAAAAACTGAAAATTGATTTTTATTTTATATAGTTATAATTATTGGAAATTGAATGAAAAGTGAATAATGAATAACTAGAATTAAAGTATGGGAAAATGATATTTTGATATACAAAAAACTAGTTGGCTATCGGCTGTGCACGCACAGCCGGCCCAATTTTAATCAATAATCAAGTAAAAATTTGGCATCATTTAAATGTA
>CACSLK010014283.1:5601520-5617798 GCA_902706635.1 Striga hermonthica | reverse complement strand
ATCGGTTATTTTGGTTTATTTTAAATTTATTTTCTATATAATTCATTTCAAGTAATTCAATTAAACGACCAAGTAATCAGTTATTTTGGTTCTGTAAAAATGATAATTGGGTTTAGTCTGAACCGACCTATTAACATCCCCATCATGGGTGTTGTTCTAGTTCAACCTTCGACCAGATTATATCATATCTACCACAAGAGCTCGATTAGCTTGAAAGAAGTTTGATTGGTTATTTGTACTTGATAGCTCGGTGAAAACTTGGACACTTGAACACAACATGCTCCACTCTTAGGTCGAGTCGCCTCAACTCGACCAAAATAGGGAGACAAGATGATATGGTGTATATATCATACCTACTAGCTTGTATAGTTCGGTGAAAACTTGATCGTTTGAACACAGCTGAACAACTCGGTTAGAGCTCAGGAAGCGCACTAACTTAGAATAGCTTGGAACCAGGTCAAAGAAGATTAGAACATAGTTGGGTCGAGTAAGATTCTAGGATAGTCCGACAGAAACTCAACCTAGAGCTTTTAAACAACCTCAAAGAAAGATCTACATCAAATTAAACTAAATTAGTTAAAGGGTGATGGAGCTACTTAGCTCGATCGAGCAAAGGACAACTACCTGAACAAGTAGAGAGTGTGAACATAAATAGATAAGAATGAGTGTGGATACGATTAGATAAGATAACACTTGGACAACAAAAATGTTTGGGTAACAAAGTTAGGTAGATATAGGGCAATACGGGTAGTTAGGCAGCAAGATCGGACAAATCTTGGGCAACCCGGAGACTCAGGCAGTGAGATCGGACAAATCTTGAACACCAAGATAATGATTCTATATTACAGGGTGAGGTATGAGAACCACTTATTTTTCTTCTCTATAAACATTCTAAGTTGTACTTCATATAAATACTTCCACCACCGAAAGCTGATTTGAACTTTGAAGCTTCTATGCTGGGACACTTTCAACGTCATTCAAGCAGTTCAAAAACGTTTCAAGCAACATTAAATCGGATCGAAATTGCTATGGCACACCACCAGTGTACATTATGTTATCCGGCCCACTAAACTTTACAACAATAAAACACAAATGGGCCTTTTCTATGGGCTAATAGCTAGTTGTACCCAACCCAATGAATTTATATTTAATAATTATGCAATTGGAAGAATAATAATATATTATGCTTTAGTTTTAGTTATTTTAGTTGGGTTGTAGAAAAAAAAAATCATGAATGAAAATTAACATTTTGTTAATCGAATCGCCATCTAAAGCACTTTCTCTTATTGTCACTTGTCACATAAACCAAAGAAAAATCGAAGAAAAACTGATACTAAATGAGGTGTATTTAATTAGGATTTCAAGCCACATTTTAAGACTTTTTTAAATTTAATTTTTTGTTTTAAATTTTCAATTTTTGGAAGAATTCTGTGTAATCTTTTAAATTTGGAGGTGATATTTCGTATAAGGTATTTTGTTTAGAAATTTCACCAAATTTTTAAAAAGTCTAAACAAATCTTACTCTCAAATCGTAAGACTTTTTAGATGTACCACCACAGTGGTTACAGAATGACCGTTTTGGAATTGCATATCCACCTAATGTATTAGTCTAAGACGTTGTTAGGCGATTCGCCTCCTTCCTTGCACCAAAAAAGTTTCAATTGAATATCTCAAAACTGTTGAATGTCTTGACAAATTTAATTTTAATACAACAAAAATTCAAAATTGTAAAGTCTTAAAAAAATCTTTAAAAATGAATATACTTCCTTAAAAACTTATCCAATCATGTCGGCATTTAACTTTCAAGTATGTCCGAACTTTGAAGTTGACCTAAGATATGCGAACAAGTTGTCCATTATTACAACCAAAAAAAAAAAAAAATCTTTTAAATTTAGGATGCATTTGTGAACGTGACAATTATTCTCGTCATTAACGTTGGTGTACCCTTGAATCCTTTTATTTTTTTATTTTTTTTATCTGTAAATTAAAGACATATAGATAAAAAATGGTGCTACAACGGCCGTCCAACGACAAATAAAAAGACTAGTGGGTAACTACATACTCGGTTCCTCACTCGCTAATCAAAATAATGAGAGGCTAAAACCCTTAAAAAAATTCCAAATAAGAGTCCAAATAGAAGTTAGGTCAATCCAATCCCACGTGCCTTGAATCCTTTTATCATTGCTAGTTGAAGTGGGATAATGGCTCTTACTCATCGGAGTTTGAATTTTGCTACAATGTATGTCAAATATTTCTGCATAATTACAAAATTAGAATTTAATATTACATAGATAGCAAAAATTAATTAAAAAGGCTTTCAATTTGAATTTGAATTTAATATTACATATTTACAAAATTTGAATTTAATATCCCATACATTATTTCAAGAACTAAACAAAATAAAGTTAAACAATATCTTACAACATTAATTAAAGTCAAATTATAAATTGATTTTGCAAGACGTAAAGTACGTAAAATCCAAATAATATATCATGCTTCATAGGAATGTATTTTTCAAACCAAAATTATATTATTAATTAACGAGGAAAACAAGGAAATAAATAGCTCGCTAAAGTTGCCGCTATTTGAGAAATAACTTTTTTTGGCAGCGTGTCGCTATTTGTATTCATGTGCAATTTAGCCGCTAAATCCCGCTAAATCTCCGCTATAGCTCCGCTATAACTACAGTGTCATAAACGTTTTAGCCCGCTATTTAAAACCTTGGAGGAAAATAATAAATCTAAACTCATCAAATACTCAAAATCAAAACATTTCCGATAACTCTTCACTCTTACAAAACAAGTCGTACCAAAAATCACGATCACTTTCCGTATCTAAGTCCGAAACACACACATTCGCAGGTTGAACTTGAAGCCCACAATCACTATTGCCAGATAACAAATCGCTATTGCCACTCCACTCGTCTACGGCGAGAAACTCCGACCAGAACCTTTCGTCCATTAAAGAATCCGACGTCGTGTAGACGTTAGATTCTCCGGAGCTTCCGCCACGAGCGGCCGATGAGATCTCGCCGGAGGAATGTGCCGGCGAATTTTGGCCGGCGTGCTCATTATTTTTCTGGTAAAAAATATCATATTCATTTTTCCGGGTTTTGGTTTTTGACTCGGGTTGACTTGTTCCGTTGACTTTTTTCTTCAAGTGGGTGTGCCAAACATTCTTAATTTCGTTGTCTGTACGGCCCGGCAATCTTGCTGCTATTTCTGACCATCTGAAAATATAATTGTACAAATATTAATAATTTTTTTCTATGGTTAATTCAAGAAAAAACATTATAATTATACAAAACAAATAATATTTCAAAATTCATACATACTTATACAAGGGGACACACAAATTGTATGTTTTTTTATAAAAAAAATTCATTTTTAGTCATGTTGGTTTAACACGTTAGCAATTGTAGTCTCGAAATTCCAATTTTTTGTCTTTTGGTCATGTGACGTAATATTTTGTTGCAATTCAGTCATTTGAGAAATGAGATTGTAACCAAAATTTAAATTAGAGGACTTAAATTGTTGATCGAAAATCAAGGAATTTGAAATGTTGTTGCAATTTCAATCTTCAAAAGGCTAAAATTGTAGCAAACTATTAAATCACATGACTAAAAGGTAAAATGTTTAAATCTTGGGACTAAAACTGTTATGATATTAAATCAACTAAAAATGTAATTTATTTTTTTTTGTTTTTTTATCAAAAAAGCATAATGTTATACTTTAATAATTTTTTACATATTTGTTTAAAAAGTACGATTGTCTAATACTTGTTTATTTTATTTTTTAGACCAGGTTAAGTACCCATGTCGAAAATATGTCTTACTAGCTAACTTCTATTTATTTTATTTCTTAGACTTGCGAAAGTAAGTATATCTATCGAAAAAGTATGATTAACTAACCGTCAGTCCTGTCGAATCACACCTTTTATTCTTCAAAATTAAGATTTTAAATCCAAATAATAAATAAAAGGATTTGTTTCAAAGAGAGAACAAAAATAAACTTGCATTACTTGTTTCCTAGCTCCATATGCAAATTTATTATGATTTCCTCTTCGTCGGAAGTGAAATTGCCTCTCTTAACGTCGGGCCTCAAATAATTCACCCACCGGAGGCGACAACTCTTTCCACATCGCAGCAAGCCTGTGACAAAATATCCATAAGCCCGTGATTAAAATAGATATCCGCTAAAAATTTAAAAGCCCGTAAAAATGGAGATACGGATAGGGATGGATTCATTAGTTATTGGGTTAAAATTACCAGCCCGTTTGGGAAGAGCCCGCCAATTCCCATGGCCATTCCGGTTTATGTAGCGGACGAGTATCTGATCTTCTTCGGCAGTCCACGGGCCTTTCTTCAGGCCCATTTCCTCGCAGCATGGAGCCCGGCCCATTAGATTCTCCTCTTTTGAAGTTATTTATCAGATTAAAATTGAAATTTGTGTGTGTGTGTGTGTGTGTGTGTGTGTGTGTTTTAATGTATGAACTTCTTCATTTGAGGTGACCTCTGTTGTAAAAAATGTGTGAAAAAATGTGAACTTTTGAAATGGAGTTGGGAATCGAATTAGTTGCCATTGGATATTTATATAGTGATTAATGGGCCCTCGTGAGAGCACCAAATGGGCTCCATTTGTATTTAATATTGAGCACAACTAGCAAATTTAGAAATATAATAAATATTATTATTTTTTATTTTTATTTTTTATTTTATTTTTGGTTTCGAGGAAATTGGCAAAATGCTAACAAATGTAATTTAAAAAAAGAAAAACGTGACTTTTGTAATTTGTAGTGAGGGTCCAATTGGGACTCCATTACATGTATAAACTATAATATACATTTACACACATGTCTTTATTATTTTGTATAATAATAATAATAATAATAATAATAATAATAATAATAATAATAATAATAATAATAATAATAATAATAATAATAATAATAATAATAATAATAATAATGTGAGTTCATGTGGATTCGATACTATTATTAAGTTAAAATTAAAAAATATCGATTATCTTCTAAGAATTTAACTAGAAAATAATGAAATCAAACCCCTTGTGGCATTGTGTTTCGGTATTGCCTAAAGGACACGGCGATTGGAGGTGATGAAGCTGACTGAGAGCTATAGACGTGCAGCGGCAGCCTACACAAAAACAGGAGCCTTCTTGCTAGTTACGCGTCTGATTTGTTGGGTTCCACCGGATTCGAAATGGGTTAAAATAAACACTGACGGTGCTTTCGATTTTCTTACGGGCTTGAACAATGCGGGCGGTCTAAATCGAGATGAGATTGATAGAGGGCTTCCTCATGAATATTGGTCTTTTTACCATTACGGGGGCGGAACTCTAGGGTCTTTTCCAGGGACTGTAGTTGGTTTAGGACTTGGGGTATAGACAAGTTATTGTCGAGGCCAATGCGTGACGAAAATGATTCTTGGGTCTAAAGGATCTTTTGGTGTGCATGAAGCGATGGTTCAAGCAATTCGTAGTATGGTCCGGCGGGAGTGGGATATAAGGATCCAACACGTGCACAGGGAAGCGAACTTTGTAGCCGATTATGTGGCGAGTGTGGCGGCGTCTGGCCCGATTGGATGACAGCGGGTATCCTCCCAGGCATGGGAGCATGGCTCGAGCATGATCTTATTGGAGTGTCGTATCCCCGTCGAGTTTTAGCCTAGGCCTTCGGCCTCCTTCATTGTATCGAAAAAAAAAAAGAAGTCCTCAAATGAAAAATCTGGGCTTGGTAAAATTAGCGGATAGCCACGATAAGCTAGCTTACAGTTTATATGTAACTATGAAACTAATATCTTATACTTTATGACTTATAGTTGAAAAGCTAGTTTATATGATAAAAGTATTTAATAAAATTAGCTGATAAGCTAGCTGAGATACAAATTCAACTAACTTATTTGAAAAAGTTAGCTAAAGAAGCTTATAAAATAAGCTCGAGCTTTTTAAAAAAAAGCTCCTTCTATCAAACGGAGCTTATTTGAATATAGAGAACTTATAAGCTAACCAAATAAGTTATAAGCTAGTTTATTGATTAAAACATACTAGTAAAATTTAGATAGTTTTGAGAAAGTGTTATCTGTATATTTTTTTTTCTATTCATTTGGTCCCATTTTCATACTATAATTAGGACAAAGAATAATTCCGCCTATGTTGTTTTAACATAGCAAATTTTAGACTCTGGAAAAGAAGAAGGGTTGTGATAGACTTGACGAGCCAACATAAAATCTAGTCGTTCTATAGAGATAGAAACACAATTAGGACAAAGAATTTTATGTACATGTGAATACTAACTTTTAGGATTAGAAATATTCAATTTACTGGGAGAATGGTCAAACAAAGAGGCTAACCTTGTATTGCTGTTGAAATAGCTGCTATGCAACTTGTCAAATATATGAGACTTGTCTTTGGTTTCTCCATATCCATATCATCATCATGCTATAAAAATGTTGTGATGATGAAGTTTGAAAATGCATGCACATAGAGACTTATTTACAAATATTTTAAATAATATAATATATATATATATTATACTTTACAAATCTCAATCGTAAATGAATTATTATAGCTAAAAAGTTTTTAGAACTTTTAAAAATATCAAATAAGTACCTCAAAAATTTTTAAATTCTTAAAAAATTTAAATTAACTACACCAACATTTCTAAAATCTCGATAAACTTTTAGAAAACCTCAAACTAAATACTTTTTATTAGTTATTAATTAACTTTTTCTTTTTTTTATATAATATATAAAACTACCGTGTAATAAAAGCGTGAGAAAAAGATAAGTAGATTAAATTAATGCGTGTATATACCACTCAAAAAGTGGAAGTTTTACTCGTGCTATGATTAGTGTAGAGAGGCTGCGTCAAAACACTTAGCTCATAGAACATTTGTTAATCCACTTTGTCTTATTTTAACTAGTACGGACCCTCTGCGATGCACGAGCTATATTTATTTTGGTAAAATTTATAATTGACGGCTATTAATCAATAAGTTACATAGAACATTTGTTAGACAATCGTAAAATGATAATCATGAAAAAATTATACATTATTAAAAAGCTCTTTGTTTTTCCATGCAAAATTATTTTTCACTTGGTAACCATAAATCGATATTTACCAAGATTGTTCTCCACTTGGTAATTGTAAATTGCATAGACATCTCATTCCTTTATTTTTTGTTGATTTTCGGAATGTTACCACCATCAAATAAAACTATAGTGAAAATAGGTAATATTGTGATAAATACTAAAGAGAAGATTATCTGGTGAAGTTTAATTTTATATCGAGTATAAGGAAAATTGTTACCTTAAAGTTAAATTGTAGATTTTGAGTATATATTTTTTTTTTTTTTGTCAATCATTCTCATTTTTTATGCCAAATTCATTCCAAAAATTGAGAACGATTTTGTTTTGTTATGTTTTAACAGAGATTTGGAATTCTGGTTTATCTTTTGTAAAACATATTTATAAAAATAATTACGTTTAAAAGATAATCTTGCAACTCTACTATGCCAACAAAAAAATGTATGAAAAAAAACATAAGTATTAATTTATTATGTTTTTACTCAATACAAGAAATATAATATATATATAAAAATTAGCGATTAATTCTCTATAATTGCTCAATCAAATCTATATATTTTAACTAAGAATTTCGAAAGTTTTTATAATACCCCCATATTTGTTTCCATAAAACTAAATCATCCTAAATTTAAATTCAACTAATAAAGGTAATAACCATAAATATTTGACTAAAAAGATTATGTACATTAATTATATTAATTTTTGTTAATTTACTATTTTTAGACTATAATTAATGAAATTGGCGAGAAAATGTGTGTAAAAGTGAATTATGTTAATCCTTATTATATATTAACTAGTACAACGCCTGTGTATTACACGGGAGCTTGCTAATTTTTTTTTCTTAAAATCTAAAATTACTGAGAAACGGGAGTTGAAAATTTAAATACCTTTTAAAAATATTTATATTATTATATTTTGTATGACACTTTTTATTTGTGCGACTTACTTGTGTTATATTATAATAAGTTTTTAACTTACAACATATAACTACGTTAAACATGAATATATCAATTGAGAAATAATTTTATTTTTCTAATGAATTTTAGTAAATATTATTATTTTTTATTATTATAAAGATAAATATAATTTATTTATTTCATATATATACAATATGGATGTCAAATCGAAGATCATCAAAAGATGATTAATTTAATATATTATATATGTAAAACCAATAACAAATGCAAAAGTTATCAACCTTTAAAGTACATTTACAATTCAATAGCTAGTTGTAGGAAACAAATCAAAAGTCATGGATATATAGTCACTTAGTGATTCACTATCTAAAATTACAAAGAATTAAAGGATTATATTAGTACAATTGATATTAAACTACCTAAGTTAGCTAAATAATATTTATAGAATGCTCGAACCTGGATTATTAATTATTAATATATAATATTATTTGTCCAAACCTAACTACGAAGCATGATTTTTCGCCAAGTATGATTTCGAAGCACCAGAAACAGCCACTTAGGCTCAGCATATTCGGCAATTATATATAGGGAATTGAGAAATAATTTTATTTTTCTAATGAATTTTAGTAAATATATTATTTTTTATTATGATAAAGATAAATATAATTTATTTATTTCATATATATACAATATAGATGTCAAATCGAAGATCATCAAAAGATGATTAATTTAATATATTATATATGTAAAACTGATAACAAATACAAAAGTTATCAACCTTTAAAGTACATTTACAATTCAATAGCTAATTGTATGAAACAAATCAAAAGTCATGAATATATTAGTCACTTAGTGATTCACTATCTAAAATTATAAAGAATTAAAGGATTATATTAGTACAATTGATATTAAACTACCTAAATTAGCTAAATAATATTTATGGATGCCCGAACCTAAATTATTAATTATTAATATATAATATTATTTTTCCAAACTTAACTACGAAGCATGATTTTTCGCCAAGTATGATTCCGAAGCACCAGAAACAGCCACGTAGGCTCAGCGCATTCGGAAATTATATATAGGGAGGATAGATTTTCCATAATTTGTGAATATTAGGGGGGAATCGGACATAGATTATTAAAAAAAATCTTAATAGATAAATTAAATTAACGTATATTTTTTTAGTAAAATAATTAAATATTTATGATGTTATATAATTAAAATCGATTTCATATAAAAATATTAATCTAAATAATTTACAGTTTAAAATATATAAGTAGTTGGATAGTGAAATTTATAGCAGAATATGGATTAATGATTATTTTTTAAATTATTTTAACAAAATTGATGGTTAAACATTATGATTAAATGAATTGTTTTTTTAAGAAAAATATAACCATCGTAATTATGATGTAAAAATAAAGTCGCCGAGTAAACAAAAAATATTTTTTTTTATAAAATTGCAACTTAAGATTTTTTTTTTTATTTATGTTTTTTCTGGGAAACTGATTTGTTTGGTTTACTCAATAGATTAGCATACGTCAGCAAATTGAATTAACTTTAAAGATATCTAATTAAGTAGTAAAAAATTAAAAGGAGGCCTTTTTAATAATGCAACGACATTTGAGATAACGATGGACTAAATCAAGATCTTGATATTGCTTATCTAATCATTTAAGTGGCACTAGCACCAAAAATAATAAGATTGGTCATCATTTTAGTCATATACTAGTATACACCTCGTGCGATGCACGAGAACAATATTAAATTAACAATATTATAAATAAATCTTGAGTTTGAGTCACGAAGTGGAAATTACTATTGATTCTATTTAAAAAGAGAAAAAAAAAATAATAATTATAAATTAAAGATGAGAATAAACAATACTTAATAATTATAAATTAAAGATTCGGGGTCAAAAATGTAAAATTATTTTGTATAATAGAATATAAAATTTACATTATTTTGTATAAGAGAATATAAAATTTGTATGTTTAATATTAAGAACACCTAAAATATTATATTAGTATATGTAATAGTATTCAAATTTTTCTATATTATTTTTGAAAGATGTGAAATCACCTACAACTTTTCTAAATAATTTTAGAAGAAAAACATATCTAAAAACATTTCAATTTAACATGGTGTAAAAAAAAATTCTAGAATATTTTGTAAATAAAACATGTCTACATATATTTAAATTTAACATCAATTATGTGTATGTGTATATGTATATATATATAGACAAATATGTAAAAAAATGTCTAAACAATTTGTTTTAAGTATCTAAAATATTATAAGTCTAATTTAATAAAATCATACCGAATTTATGGTGTTCCATCTAAAAATAATTGATTACACACAATTTGAAAATTATTATTTGATACCAAAAATAATTACAACTATTTATTTTGATACCAAAAAAACAGGAAAGAGAATAACAAATTCTACCAAATAATTTAGTCGATTTGTTACCTATCTACCCAATAAATCAGTTGTTGACTACCCATCTACCAAAAAAAAAAAAGAGACAATTGCTAATTTTAGGACACTGTTAAATTGACGGGTGATTATATATACATATATTGGCGGGAAAAATTGGCGGGAATCTTAAAAGATTATTCTTTTGATATATAGATAAATTTTAAGGTTTTGAATATTTATTTGTAGTTAAAATGAAAAGAAAAAAGGAAGACCTACATAACTAGAGTCGTCAAAACGGACCAAAGCTTGTTGGCCCGCCCCAGTCTCCACCAAAGCTAAGGGCAAAAGAGAGAGCGCGCAAAAAAAAAAAAAAAGAACAAAGAACAAAGAGAGCGATCCTGCAAAAGAGTGGACTTAATGAGCCAGCCAATTAGACAGCAGGTTGACTCGTTAAAAAATTATAAGTTCCAAGATTATATTCAAATGTCAAATAACCAATCAAAACATATGTAACAACTAACAATATGGTAAAAAAAAGTAAATTACATGTTTTAACAATTAAACAATAAGAATTGAGGCAATTCAAACTTAATAAACATGATCAATATTCATTTTCATTAGATAATAGTGATTATTGATTCATATTAAACACTACAAGAAATGTCAATTTCAACTAGACAAAAATTTCTAGCTAAATCCAAAAATTTCTAGCTAAATCCATTTACATATAAAATAACTAGACAAAAATTTACCAGCAAGCATTTTACCTACAAAGATCTAGGTAAATGTCTAGTTAAAATTGACATTTCTTGTAGTGAAAAGCGTGTACATATATTTAAAAAATAGAGTATTATTTAATATAATATACTAGTACAGTTACCCGTGCAAATGCACGGAAGCTACGAAACAAAAAAAAAAAAATTATTAAAAGAACATTTGCAATTCATATGCATAACGATTAAATATTATTGAACATTTCCTTATATACATCGTTTTTTTTTGTCTTTGAGGTATCTTTATCATCACAAATTAATATTTTCAATCATTTCTCATTTGTAACTCGTGAAACAAGGACATAAGTTGGCAATGCGTAAATACAAGTTTCTTCAGGTATAATATTCATATAAATTACTCATCAATAACTAAAATATATATTTTATTTTTAATATGCATATATATAATTACGGATTCATGCAATAAATACAGAGTTATTTAGGTGTAACATTCATATAAATTAATCTCCAATAACTAAAACATATATTTTATGTTTTATATGCATATGATATATTTACTGATCAATAATGAGTCCTTACAAAAAAGTCTTTAGCCAAATCGATAAAACTTTAGAAGTTATACATAAACTTCGATAAATTTTCATGTTGAAGTTCACCATAAAATATACCTTAAATCTTGTTATAGTAGTTTTATATCTGCCGGCATTTGGTGCTACAATTATAAAGTGTGGATACGAATGGCTCCAAAACGTCTGAACATAACTACATTAATCTATTTGATTGAGGGATGGATTATTTATCCCTTAAAACCTTACAAACACAAATATTAGGAAATAAAATTAAATAAAATATGTATAATAACTATTTATAAACAAAAAAAAAAGTCTTAAAAGAATCACCTCGCAGTCTCGGTATTTCGATCTTGACCTCGGAGTCGTAGAATATCAATTCCCAGAAAACAATATTTCAATCTTGAAAGCAGTCCTATCTTAACATCGCATCACACAGACTTTGATGCCCCACCCTACTTTCTATATCTTCTTTACTCGTGTGTAAGCAATTGTTTGAAAAATATGTTAAAGACATGTGGATGTGATGGTAAAATAATGAATTGCGTATTTATAAACTACCAAATATATATCTTATTAAATAAAAAATGTTGTCGTGAAAGGTAATGGTTTAAGCCACTAACAATGTGGTAATGGTCCAAACATATGTATTTTTAATAACTTCACTCTCATGTTTTACTCGATTTCTAATTAATTTCCATATGTTGCTCGTGTTACTGCGTTGTGTTAATATTTTTTATAACAAATAAAAATCCTATATTATTTTGGACTTTGTCAATATTTGTATAAAAAATAAAAAAGTTATATTATTTTGGACTTTTGTTTAGTGTTGTTAAATATGTGATTGATTTACGTATTAAGAAACAAAATATTTTATGAACACATACGTCTACAATAATTAAATACCTACCATTTAACACTTAAAGCACATTTTTATGTTATCTCCATGTTACTAATAAACACAAAGATATTTACAAAATACTCTTTATATTACGTAATCTGATATTTATTACATATATTACATATATATGTATAATACTATTTGTTTATTAGATTAATTTAATCGTGATCAAATATTTTAAAAAAAAATATATATTTACAAACATAATGTTATTTATTTATTCATTTATTACGAAGAATGTTTGTGTGTTATTCATTGAGCATGTTTTTAAAATATCTTATATCTAATTTCACTACTATTAGATTTAATATTTTTGTGCAAAATTTAAGATAAAGATTTAATATTTATGTGCAAAATTTAAGATAAAAAAATTTATAAAATTCATGCAAGAAGCATACGAACACTTATAATTATTTTAATTTATAAAGTATAAATTATGAAAATTAGATAAATAATTTAAACTAAAATATTTCATAAAAAATCTAATAAAATTTTATAAAAATACTGTTAAGTACAAACGTTCAGTACTTTTAATTGTTTGTATTAAAAAAATTAGCCACTATTGATAAACACGCGTCAAATCATTAAATAATGGATATCAGATAGTTATCGATAAACTAAATAAATATTAAATAATGAGTATTGTGAAGTTATCGATAAACTAACTAAATATTATTTGAGGTAGTTAAAACTAATACAAATATGAACACTTGTCAAAAGAATGTGAAAGCTTTCCAAAAATAGTAGGAGTATTGTAGGTCCTACATAAAACTTTCTAAAAATGGCAAGTGAGTTGCCTAATTATATAGTAGATAGATATGTGTGCAATTTATTTTTAGTGTTGGGCGGGACAGGGCGGAGTGCCATTTTGTAGTCCCGCCGGCATGGCGGGCCCCTCTCCATCAAAAGGCGAGCTTCGGTAGAATATGGGCTTGCTTGTTTTGACAACTATACCTCTAACAATTGAACTACACCTCACCGATATAAACATAAATCAATTTAATTGCGAGATTTTAATTTTGCATAGTTTTATTATTTAACTTTGTTATTTAATAGTTGGATAGTAGTTAGAATTATTAATCATTAGACATCCACAAATATATAAATATTACGTATTGATACACGTCCCAAAATAAATATACTTAAACCAAGTGTCGCTATATCATTTAACCAGTGATTCAATAATGAATCGTCCACTAACTCCACATAATTTATGTATTACATATAAGGATATAAACAAGTCGAGTCCAGTTGAGTCTCCATCGAGACCAACTAAGTTCGACCGATTAACCAAACAAGTTCCAACTTGAGCCTTAATCAACCAAATTACAAAAGTTACATTTATTTGTTTGAGTCTTAACGAGCGGGCTAGGCTCGTAAACAAAAAACGAGGTTGAAACGATCTTAAATTCAAATCGCTATAAAAAAATCCAAGCCAAACTCAAGCAATAAGGGAGTGATTGGATATGAGTTACGATCCAACTGTTGGATTTTAGACATACGAACCTAGCGTACGCGGTGAAATTTTAAAATTTTCTTAACAACAACGAAGGTCGGGGTATAGCTATTCGATATGACCCTAGGTCGCGTAAATGATTAAGAAAAACTTACAGTTGTTCATTTATGTCCTCGACTATGATATCCACGCCATTCAGTTTTTCGATGCATCATCTAACGCCAGTGAAACTCTTCCGGTAAAGAAGTTAGGAATCATCGATCAGAAAGTCAAAAGAGTGTTTTTTTTTTTTTTTATCTTGATCTCTCAATCTCTAAGGTTGTGGGATTTCTCAAAGTGTTTCTTCATTCATCGATCATAAGACTACAGTGAGATAATGACCTCTTTATAATTAGGTCAAACCTAATTATATGGCATTAAGATACCCTATAGACTAATAAGGCAAACATAACTAATCCAATTAATAATTTAATTAAATAAAATCTAATTTAACGTAATTAAATATTTGTCATCAAATAAACAAATAATCTTATTACCCATAAATAAATATTTCAATCTAATTGAATATTTAACATTCTTGATTCACTCTTAGTTAGAAAAATGAATGCATATTGTGTGACCCTATATTTACTTCATTTATTGACATAAATCTAATTTACGATTCTTAAGAAACTCCCAGACTGCGTCAAAGGACGAAATCAAAATATGAAGTACTTTACATAGTGAAAGCAAACAAACTTTTAGTGTAGAACTCAATGGTGATACGATGCCTTCATTCATGAACCACTTGATGAAGCTTAGGACTTGAATGTGTGTTTATCCAAACATCTTATCATTTTATCTCGTCTTACTGGTTGATTTTAATTATTATATTTGAACTTTCATTTCAAATATAATAACGTGCATTGGCTAACGACTTCAACACCCAGTATAGAGAAAATGGGTGCTTTCTCGAAATTATATTTGACGAAAAAAATTCTATCTTGGCTGAACTACCAATTCCATGAATATCGTGATCAACCAAACACAAGCCTTGTATCTACCCCATAAGAAGCGTGAGAGTTGGATTAGGTCTAAGTAAATCACTCTATACATGAATGTGTATTGACCTCAAGTCGAAGGACTATTAAACCATTCCACACACTGATACTCCCATAGACACATAAACAAATGGTTCATCGTAGGGTATACCAATACTCTCCAAAGTATTCATGTATCCATCACGAATAACAATTATTCATAGTAGTGAGACATACTATATTCTTAAAAAATATGATGCAGACCACAGTCAATCTATCACGTATCATTAATACCCCTTTCTCAATGGTCATCGATTGAGGCGATTTGAGAGTTATAGTTTATCAATTAACATCTCACCATGTTAATGATAATATTAACTCAAAGAAGCAATTAATTAATTAATTGCAAACAATTAAATAATTATTTAATTAATTACAATATCATAATCATAATTAAATATAATATTAATGTGATCATATGTATATGTCCACAAAAAGATTTTATCTAAAACACATATACCACCACCAAAATCACGTAATTTAAAACTTAACTCAATTCTTTTTTTAATAAATGTAATTAAATAATATCAGTCGATCATTTTCACACATCTCATCAACTTTAATTCATTATTCATCAACTTAAATGATTTTAACTAACTACCACTTTCTAACATCTCTATCATACTTTTACATCATATCCACTTTAATCATTAAATTTTAAATATTATTTAATCACAAAACCACTTTATCAAAATAACCCACTTTAACTCATTTTACCTCACCAAGTTGAATCATAACTGATTTAATCAGAGCCCACGAGTGTGTTTGAGGAATTTTTATTTATACTACATGATTTAGAAAAAATTATAATTCTACCAGGGGTCAAATTTTATTTGCAAGTTTACTAATTTCAGGTTAATTAATTATACATATACACTACAACATAATATTTTCAGTTACCATATTTAGTGTAACCACCTCCTCAAATGACGGGATTTTCAGTTACGGGTATATTACGTGTCAATTTCTTTCCATCCCAATTCCACGCAGTATATATTGCGTATATATTCAGTATATAAACTAATTAATATATCCGCAAAACATGTATTGTCTTCGTTTTGAAACTGATTTATGTATATATGTAGTATATTTT
>CACSLK010014283.1:5569287-5580794 GCA_902706635.1 Striga hermonthica | reverse complement strand
TTTTTTTTTTTTTTTCTTACAAAGGAAATATATTTTGAGTGTTTGTATTATGAAAATGAATTGTAGTGATATATATAGATATTGGTAAATATCCGTTACAATATAGTTGTTAACTAGCCGTTGGAAACAAATTTAATGATATAATATTTGCTAATTAATCATTTATGATCATAAAATTCTAATTATTCTTGTATATTACCTTAAAAATTTTATTCGAATTATTTGATGAATATTTTCGCGAATATAACAAAACAAGTAAAAAAAAAAATGCTCCACATTATTTGATAAATTTTATGGTAAGTACAAGAATAAACAGTTATAAAATTCACGCCACATTATTGGGTAAACCATTTTTATGGGTGTTAAGTATAAATAATAACATTTATTACAACTTGAAAAATAATTCATAAGCAAATTTAATAATATCATATCACCACATATTATTGGCTATGGCATAACTAATTTGCCAATAATAATGGTAATGTGTATATAATATCATATTTAGTATAATATCTTGACTGTAGCAGAACCTAACTTGTCAAGAATAATAGTAATATATATATATATATATATTTTTGACTGTGGTAGAGCCTAACTTGTCAAAAATAATAGCAATATGTATATATATCATTGACTGTGGCAGAGCCTAACTTGTCAAGAATAATAGTAATATGTATATATATCCTACCTTTCTTGACCGGGTAGAGCGTTAGTGCTGATAACGTGTTATAAAATACGGGGAATATAAAGAACACAATGTATTAAAACCGGAACAAATTATAAGCTGTTTTATTTCTTCACTCTTCGGTACCAAATTTGCATTATAACACTTGCCCTTTTATAGCTGAAAATGGGCACACATCCCAACATACATATTAATATAATAATCTTTAGATTCAAAATAATAATTTTTTAATAGTGGTAAATTACACCACTTGTTTATAACAAAATCAATTTAATTGCGATATTTTAATTTGGCATAGTTTTATTATTGTAACTTTGTTATTTAATAGTTGGATAGTAGTTAGAATTATTTATCATTAGAAGTAGAATTATCACTTGAAATTTTTGTTACAAAGATATTGAATGACTCGACTTATGTAGGCATCCACAAATATATAAAAATTATGTATTGATACACGTTCCAAAATAAATATACTTAAACCAAGTGTCGCTATATCAATTAACAAGTGATTCAATAATGAATCGTCCACTAACTCCACATAATTAATGTATTACATATAAGAATATAAACGAGTCGAGTCCAGATGAGTCTCCATCGAGACCAACTAAGTTCGTCGATTAACCAAACAAGTTCCAACTTGAGCCTTAATCAGCCAAATTACAAAAGTTACATTTTCTTGTTTGAGTCTTAACGAGTGGGCTTGGCTCGTAAACAAAAAACGAGGTTTAAACAATCTTAAATTCAAAACGCCATAAAAAATCCAAGCCAAACTCAAGCAATAAGGGTGTGATTGGATATGAGTTATGATCCAATTGTTGGATTTTAGACATACCAACCTAGCGTACGCGGCGAAATTTTAGAATTTCCTTAACAACAATGAAGGACGGACTATAACTATTCGATATGACCATAGGTCACGTTATGATTAAAACTTACAATTGTTCGTCTATGTCCTCGACTATGATATCCATGCAATCCAGTTTTCCGACGCATCATCTAACGCCAGTGAAACTCTTCTGGCAAAGAAGCTAGGAGTCCTAAATTAGAAAGCGAGAGAGTGTTTTCTTTCGATCTTAATCTCTAAGGTTTTGGGATTTCTCGAAGTGTTTCTTCATTCATCGATCATAAGACTACAGTGAGATAATGACATATTTACAAATAGGTCAAACCTAATTATATGGCCTTAGGATACCATATAGCCCAATAAGGTAAACAGACCTAATCCAATTAATAATTTAATTAAATAAAATCTAATTTAACTTAATTAAATATTTTCATCAAATAAACAAATAATATTATTACTCATAAATAAATATTTCAATGTAATTGAACATTTGACACTCTCGATATACTCTTGGTCGGAAAACTGAATGCATATTGTGTGACCTTATATGGCTTCATTTATTGACATAAATCTAATTTATGTTCCTTAATAAATTTTGAGACTGTGTCAAAGGACGAACTCAAAATATGAAGTACATTTACATAATTAAAGAAAATAAACTTTTAGTGTAGAACTCAATGTATGTCTATCCAAACAACTTAATCATTTTATCTCGATGAAGCTTAGGACTTGAATGTATGTCTATCCAAACAACTTAATCATTTTATCTCGTCTTACTGGTTGATATTAATTAATTATAAACATCATTTCAACAACCCAGTATAGAGAAAACGAGTGCCCTCTCAAAACTATATTGGACGAATAAATCCTATCTTGGCTCAACTATCAATTCCACGTATATCGTGGTCAACCAAACACAAGCCTCGTATCTACAACGTAAGAGTTGGACTAAGTCTAAGTAAATTACTCTATACGTGAATTGTGTATTGACCTCAAGTCGAAGGATTATTACACCATTCAACACACCGATAAACAATGGTTTATCGGTAGGGTACCAATACTCTTCAAAGTATCCATGTGTCCATCACGAATAAAAATTATTCATAGTAGTGAGACATACTATATTCTTAAAAAAATATGATGCATACCACATGTTAATCTATCACGTATCATTAATATTCATTTCTTAATGATCATCGATTGAGGCAATTTGAGAGTTATATTTTATCACTTAACATCTCACTCTGTTAATGACAATATTAACTCAAGAAAACAATTAATTAATTAATTGCAAATAATTAAAAAATTATTTAATTAATTGCAATATCATAATTATAATTAAATATAATGTTAATGTGATCATGTGTATATGTCCTCAAAAAGATTGTATCTAGGACACATTTACCACACCAAGATCACCTAATTTAAAATTTAACTCAACTAAATTCTACTTGAATGTGTGTCTATCCAAACGGTGCATTCATTCATGAACCACTCGATGAAGCTTAGGACTTGAATGTGTGTCTATCCAAACAACTTATCATTTTATCTCGTCTTACTGGTTGATTTTAATTATTATATTTGAACTGTTCATTTCAAATATAATAACGTGCATTGGCTAACGACTTCAACACCCAGTATAGGGAAAACGAGTGCTCTCTCGAAACTATATTTGACAAAAAAATCCTATCTTGGCTCAACTACCAATTTCATGAATATCATGATCAACCAAACACAAGCCTTGTATCTACCCCATAAGTAGCGTAAGAGTTGGACTAGGTTTAAGTAAATCACTCTGTACATGAATGTGTATTGACCTCAAGTCGAAAGACTATTACACCATTCCACACACCGATACTCCCCATAGACACATAAACAAATGGTTCATCGGTAGGGTGCATATGTACCTTCTAGCAAACATTAGGAGTGTGTTTTGATAACATCTAATGGTTTTGATAAAATGTTAGTGGTAAAAAACACCCCTAACAACATCTAATGGTTTTGATAAAACATTAGGACGTTATGGTCATTTAACAACATCTAATGGTTGTGATAAAATGTTACTGGATCCATCTAATGGTTTTGATAAAACATTAGGACGTTATGGTCATTTAACAACATCTAATGGCAAACATTAGGACGTTATGGTCATTTAACAACATCTAATGGTTTTGATAAAATGTTACTGGATCCATCATCCATGTTTGTTGAAAGCGTAGCCCATCCAACTAAACCTTCTTGACCTTGCCTTGGGCTTAATTCTATCTTTTAAATTAGTTGAATTAGGGCTTGGGCTTGTACAATCGTAATAGAGAAAATTGCACACTTGAGGAGACATATCAGTTTTATTTACATAAAGGAAACCACATTGCAAATATTTGCAAATATATCAGATTTTAGCTTTATAATTGCAAAATTACCGGATATAAAAAATTGATTAAGGGTGACTTATCACCTTGCAATCGTAATGAGATTTATTATCACACAATCACACAAGATTTATTATTAGACAATCTCTCTCTCTCTCTCTCTCTCTCTCTCTCTTTCTTCTTCTTCTATAATTCTACGCATAATCTTCTTATTCTTCTCTTCGATTATTATTGAAGGTCGGCCTTAATTAATCGATCAATTGTCATTCATCTCTCTCTCTACATCTGCAGAGGCTCGCGCGAGAAAGAAAGAAAAAGCTTCAGATTCAATCTCTTCAGGCATCAATTCGATACCAAGATGTCGTCAATCTTCAGCGGTGATGAAACGACACCTTGTTTTGGACTTTTTTGGCTTCCTCGGCGTCGCCGCCTCCCTCGTTTTCTCCTGTAAACCACGCTTGATCTAATCCATCTCTCTTCATCTTCTTATTCAATAATTCATCACTGACACTTCTCGAGCCGTCGACTGGGTCTGCCCGATTGATGATTTGCACGTGCTGGCCCGAGATTTCGGGCTCGGGGCCCGTGGAAAATCCAATCCGATGAGGTCCATGGCCGTTAATTAATTATGTTCGGGGACATGTGGAGGGATAAGTTTTGAGAATTTTGTCGTTTGATTTATTTTGTTGTGGAATATGTTGCGTTTATTTTGCTTCGAGACATGTTGTTATTTTCAGTATATGTTTTGTATATATTCAGTATACATATATAAACCCAATGGTATTTGTTTGGTATACATATGTTCGGTATATGTTTGCTCGGATATTGTGTTACTATTGTGTTACTTTTTGTATATGTTTTGTATATGTTCAATATATATGTTTGTTATACTATATAAACCCCAGAATATATATATATATATATATATATATATATAAATTTATACAACAGAACAAAAAATACCCAGAAAATATACTAGATATATACATAAACATGTATCAGAAAATATATACAACAAAATAGAAAATACCTAGAAAATATACTAGTATACACGAAAATATCATTCTTCAGAACGACATGTACAATGAATTTTCCGTGTTAATTTGAGTTTGGTGAATTTCAAAATTCAAATTACTGATTTTTTTCTACAAGACTATCCTATTTATTAAGAAATATATAATTACCATGTCAGTTTCAATTACCTTTGTGAAAAAAGGTCAGGTATAGTAGTTGCATGATTTTAGGAGATACGATATTGTTAGCTGATGTAGGGATGCAAATATTTTCACGCGATTATATAGGGTTGCAATACAAGATCACACCATGGTATTTTTATAAATATTTTTATTTCATTAAGATTTCGCCTTATATTAGTGGTTTCCCAAATGTTAATCATCTAATTAAACAAGGGAAATGGGTCAAAAACACCCCCAATGTTTGTTGTAAGGTACATATATGTCCATGAAGTTTCTTTAGGTGCAAATATATCATTAAAGTTTGCTACTATTAATGTTATATCCTCAATGTTTGTTATAAGGTACATATATTTCCATGAAGTTTCTTTAGGTGCAAATATATCATTAAAGTTTGCTATTGCCACCCATATGGGCTTTATACATTTTGTTCAATTACGCCCCTCAATTCATTGTTTCATGGCGATAAAAAATACTTGCATGGCAACATCTCTCGGGACTTCATCAACATTGTAAGCAATTTTCTCTAAATAAATAATATGTTTTCAGTTTATATTTTTAATGTCCTTTTAAATTATTTGTTGAGTATTTTATTGTTATAACAATCTAAAATCTAAGTGAAATTCTTTTTTTTTTTTTAAATTTTGTCCCCTTAACATGCCGATGGAGATTTGAATATATCAAATTTTAGGTTTTGTTAAGAGTTCTATTTTATATATGGTCTGCAATATATTGATTTTCTCCTATAATTGAAATAAAGCGAGAAATATATCTATCATGTATAATTTAAAAAGTAATATTCACATACGTATATGAATTATTCTGGAAGCACAATAGAAAATTAAATTTGCATGCATTTTAACATATTTTGAAAGCACAAGTTTCACCTCTAACAGTTAAATTTGCATGCGTTGAGTAATTTTAGTTAAGAAAAATATATTGAAATCAAACAATCCTATTTTATTAGCCTACGTATAATCTTAAAATAATATAAGTTTTGTATTGGCAATTATTTTTCCTTTTGACAAACAATCTCATTTGACAAAACAATTCCAAACGTATTTTGCCTTTTTGCGTTTTTATGATTTTTCATAATTTACTTTTTTTTTGCAGATATAAAATTGTCCAAAGAATTATTAGCAAGTGTTTACGTCATATTAAATGTATTTTTGATCATAAGTTAATGAGGAGTTAATGAAGCTCTTTTCCCTATTAGGAAGAATGTAAACATCATTATTGGTTGAACTTTAATGGTAAAATTGTATCTGAAGAAACTTCATGGACACATATGTACCTTGTAGCAAACATTAGGAGTGTGTTTAATTAGATGATTAGCATTTGGGAAACCACTAATATAAGTAGGACCAAAACCAAATACTTGTACAAGCCCAAGCCCTAATTCAACTAATTTAAAAGATAGAATTAAGCCCAATGCAAGGTCAAGAAGGTTTAATTGGATGGGCTACGCAACTTTGGGCTTTCATCAAACACGGATGATGGATCCAGTAACATTTTATCAAACCCATTACATGTTGTTAAATGACCATAACGTCCTTGCTTTGCAGAACTATTTTCTTTTTTCCCATCCATTTTCATCACACGGCAGCACAAGCAAGCACAACCAGATTGTTCTTTCTTTGTAAGCACACAAACACGGCAAAAATCACAACATTCAAACCGACTCGCTCATAAATCGTCTCAATCAGCCACCGCCATCGCCGTTTTCTCCGATCAACAGGCCGTAATATGTGTAAATTATCCGTCAGACTGATCTTCAACAGCTTGGGTAGCCATTTTTTTTTTTTTTTTCAGAATTCACGAATATTGGGTACGCAATCGAGCTTCTTGTCTGTTTTATCTGATTCCGTGATATTTGCAGATTTGAGCAGGAGATTGAGGCTTTTGAAGAAAGAGGGTCTGTTCCAGAGGTGCTCGTACAGTATTCTGAATCGCTTCCAGAGGTCGACCGCCGGCGGCGATGGACTGAGGAGCAGCAAATGCGAGGTTAAGTTGGAAAGTAATGTCGCGAACAGTCATATCTCGTCGGAGGATGAATTGGCCGGTTATGGCGATCGGTGGAAGCCTGAAATTGCTTGGCTGGGTAAAGCTCTCGAACCGGCTTTGCAGCTGTACAAATGGGCTCTTCCAACAGGTTTGGTTATTTCTCCATTTTCAGGCGTTTTTTTTTTTCTTTTTTTTTTTTTCGGTATTGGGGATTCGAGATTGGAATTTTTGCTTGCTTAAATTATTTTTGAGTTGGGTTTTGTGATTTGCTGAGTTATAAGGTGGAGCTTTTGCCTTTTTTACTCATTGTTCTATTTATATTTTTGCTCCCTTGTGTGCATTGGGGGATTGTAAAAGATTACGGAGAAAGTGAATAATTTGAAATGTGATTTGGTGTAAGATAAAGATATGATGATTATGTTTAATTTGATGTAAAAATGATAAAGTAATTGTTTGTTTTCCAACATGTACCATAAATTATAAGAAAAATTGTCATAATGGCCGAGTTTTATTAAAAATCGAGGTGGAGAAAAGTGAGATAACCGAATATAATACAATTTAAGAAAATTTTCTCTAGTTGATTTTTTTTTTTAAATTTAATCCAATGGCACCTACGAGTTTGATTAGGTGCTTTAATGAATTGTGAAAAGTTCATACAGATAAATGAATCAAGCATTCGCTGTATTTAACTTAAAGATTGAGCTTAAGACAGTTCGTTTTAAGTGTATTGTAACTTACAGATTTTGATTCGGAGCTGCATTTTGAACTTCCTTGTGTGATTGTATAGACTATAGAGAATTTCTAATCTTGTTGAGGGAGGTTGAACCTTTTAGAAATTTGAACATGCGAAATGGAAACTATGAAGACATTGTTATGAACGGAAAAGTGATAATAATATACACGACTCCCGGCTTATTTTTTGTTTCCCTATTCCTACCCGACCCGATTTTTCTTAAAAAGTGTTTGTTTTATAGGTCGTGGGATTGAACTTAAGCCACCACCCACTGATAGGTCCCTTTCCGATATTTTTGCAAGCATACAAAGGAGTAAGCTTGGAATTCAGGATTGGAGTCTCAGTGATCTTACTATTGGCTTGTACCTCCTGTATCTTAGGCAAGCATCCACAACTTCTGTTGAAGATGTGAAGGGCGAAATTGTCTCATCGGAACTCATGGTAATAAGCTAAATCATTTAACTCGGTAAAATGAATTTTCTTAGAAGGAAGCGAATGTTTATGAACACTAAAATAGTAGGTTTTTTTCCTTATATATTTATATATATATATATATATATTTTTAAATTAGGTGTTTGCAAATTCCAAATTGTACTTCATTTTAACAAAATTAAAAAGCATGGATTGGTGCTTTAGATTCTGATTTTTTCTTAGTTTTGAATATTTAACACTGGTAAAGAGTCTCTCAAACTTCTCAGCCAACACTCTTTCATAAGCTGATCGATTGTTTTTACTCTTTTGCTAAACCCACCGACTTTTGATTCTCACCACTTGAGTCTTAGCTGTAATTAATCGATTGATTTCTTGCTAACACTCTCGAAACTTGATCGAAGTTGCTTCTTTTATAACTTGACAGGGGAATTATTCTAGCACTGATGTTGGTGATTTTAGGTTCAGGATTTCATATACCACACGGAACTAGCAAAGGGTGCTTACAAAGATAATGCAGCTGGCCTGGCAAGGAATAGCATGATCAGAGAAAAAAATGTAATCAAGTTTGTTAAGAACTCCAGCGTGCTGAGA
The DNA here is from genome assembly GCA_902706635.1 of Striga hermonthica. NCBI lineage: Eukaryota > Viridiplantae > Streptophyta > Magnoliopsida > Lamiales > Orobanchaceae > Striga > Striga hermonthica. The sequence continues at coordinate 5,571,943 of CACSLK010014283.1, read as the reverse complement.
CCTGGGTATTATATAGGAATCGACACGCGGAAAAAACTCGTCATTCTTGGTATACGTGGGACCCACACAGTCTATGACCTCATCACTGACATCATATCTTCTGGTCATGAGGATATTACGACCGAAGGTTATTCGACACACTTTGGCACAGCTGAGGCGGCTCGTTGGTTTCTTAATCATGAGATGGATACTATCAGAAAGTGCTTAGATAAACACAAGGTGGCGTGATATCGTTTTTATTATTATTTTTATTTTCTTTCTTGTTTTTGTGTGTGTGATAGTGTGTTTGTGTACGCTGTGTAAAAGAGTGACATTGCCACTATTTGGGCAAAAATGCAATTTTAGTCCAGTTGCTTTAACGCCATAGCAATTTTAGTCTCTAGTTTCCAACTTTTCGCTTTTTAGTCCTGTGATTTAATATTTCAACAAAATTGTAAATTATAGGACTTAAATTGCTAATATAAAATATTGGAATTTCAGAATTTGTTGTAATTTCACTCCTTCGAGGACTGAAATTGCAGCAAAATATTAAATTATAGAACCAAAAGTCGAAATGTTGGAACGTCGAGACTAAAATTGCTATGGCGTTGAGCCAAAAGGACTGAAAATGCAATTTTGCCCCACTATTTGAGTGACTAATCAGTCAACAGGGTTTTAGATTGAGGCTCGTTGGTCATTCACTCGGAGGTGCAACTGCTTCATTGCTTGCAATTAAACTTAGGAAAAAGTCAATGAAGGAGCTTGGGTTCAGTCCTGATATAATCTCAGCCGTTGGATATGCCACCCCACCTTGTGTCTCCAAAGAATTAGCTGAAAGTTGCTCCGATTTTGTGACTACGATTGTCATGCAGGTCCGATTCTATCAGTTCTTTTACTGTGTAGATTATTTTTTTGTTGTCATATTTTGTCCTTTTGTCACTTGTAGTTATTTTGTTTCATGCAGGATGATATTGTCCCGAGATTGAGTGTTTCTTCTTTGACAAGATTGAGGAATGAAATTGTTGAAACTGATTGGTGAGCCTTTTTAAGCAAGCACCGGCTTTTTAGATGCTTCAATATTCTTAATTTTGAGATATGAGCAAAAATTGAATTTCGTCTTGCTTAAGGGTACAATATAGTTGTGTACCCACGAATAATTTCTTAGTGGAGCCATATCTCCCTTATATATAATTTCAGAACACGCTGTGCCTATTTCGCACGCTTCGTAATCTTATATGGCAAAATATTATGTTTTGTAATGTGACTCCGATAAAAATTACTAATTTTTTATACCAAATAGTTTAGGTTTAGATTGCCAAAAATATACACATAAAATATATATAAACTATTTCATATAAATCTATTTATTATCTTTTTTCTATGATGTTCATATTATCTTATTTTTCAAATTTTGTGCTTTGTCCATATTATTCTCTTATGTGTTTTAAATAAATATATTATAAATAAAACTAATAATGTATATAAATTAGTTTTCAGAATTTAAAATAACATTGTTAATTTACTTAATTCTTTATTATAAAATGTTATATATTGTTCCTTATTTATTTTTTCAGCAAAATATATAAACGTTTTTTCTTTCATTTGTCGTTATACATTAAATATTTTATTACTACATGGTATTGTACTAGTGTGGATAAAAGGCTATTGTAGTTGTGAAGTTTGTTTTTCCCATTGCTCCTTTTTCCTGACAAGAGCTGCAAATGTTTGTTTTGCTAATTAGGTTATTAGGTATGTCATATGTATGAGATTTTTAATGATACAATCTGCAAATTCAAACATTTTCAAGATTTTAATGATACAAAAACTATTCTTAATGTTCACATAGCTCTCTTATACCTAAAATTTTGAATCGCCCAACTTTTGCTTGACCTTTATATGTTAGATAAAATCATTTTCCCCTCCACATATGATTATTGTCGATATCATGACATCTTTATTCCGGGTTTTGGTCATTAATTACAGAGATGAATGACCATTTGTGTGCTTTTGGCAGGGAAAGTGTTTTCAGTAAAGAAGATTGGAAAGGTGTAATTGATCTGGTTACTAATGCAAAGCAAGTTGTGACCTCTGTGCAAGATGTAGCTCGTAAATTTGCCGAGTATGCTAAATTCAGAGGGCAGTCAAAATATTCTGGTGCGTTTTTATCTTCTTATTGCCAGCTTTTTTTCTCCAGCAGCTCACCAAAACATATGTCGATTGGATATTTGTAAATTTTGAAAGATAACTAGGATAAAACTCAAGTGTGTTTGTGAAATCTATAGTGCGATTTGGAAATGAGTTTGTTAACAGCTATTAATTTTACAGAGACGCCCACGAAGAAGAGGGAAATCCCAATTGCCACTAGTTCTAATAAGTACTCAGATAAACCTGGTCTTGAAAAACGAGCAGCCAGCAAAGCAACTGAGGATTTGTTTGTGCCCGGGATTGTTTATTACTTAAAACGGAATGTGGATTCTGAAGGCAATCGCAAACGAATTGAATACTTCACGCTGTTGAGAAGAAACCCAGGTGAGCATTTTCAAAGGATACTGCTTTCTAGCAACTTAATTTCAGACCACAAATGCGATAGCCATTATTATGCTCTGAGGGATGTACTTAAAGGTTTGCCGAGTTCTTTGGATGATAGAACAATCAGTCAATAGCCGAATTGTTTTTT
>CACSLK010014283.1:5511743-5522592 GCA_902706635.1 Striga hermonthica | reverse complement strand
TTTGAGAAAATAAACATACCACGAGTATCTACTCGAAACGTAGAATTTTTCTACAATATTTAATTCAACTCAAATTGAATATTTAGCCATCAAAAATTCAGTCAAACCCGGTCAAACCCAAGTTTTACAACTGATTTTTCCAACAACCTCTAATACCAGCAAATGATGAAATCAGGTAACCCATATGTTGAAAAAAAAAAAAGAAACTATTACAAGATTATCCCTACTAATGAGAAGGGGAAAAAGCATCAAGCATAATAAGATCAATTGGATGCAAACTACATATCAATATGCTTTCAAAGAGAGCATCATTAAACTTGTCCTTCAAACTTTCACCATTGCCACTCATTTGTAACTCAGAGAGAAGAAACATAACGAAAATTTAAAGAGTAATTCACGATTTGTAAGCCCACAATTTAGAAATGCAAAAATCCATTAATTTGATCTAACGGCTCGTAAACAACTACCTTATGTCAGGCATCGAACACAGTAGGTACCGAATCTATTCGACCTCTTCTGCAGAAGCATAACGGATCGGGTTTGTTCTTGTTTCAAAGTTGGTTTTGGTGTCACTTGCCTAAATAAACAAAGATAGCAACATTTTCAAGATCATGGGAGTAAACTTTAAAAACAACAAAAGCATATCATCAATGTGATAATCATAATAAATAACCACGCAATTTTAGAATCCAACTTTCATAATATAAGTTTATTCATTCGAATATGATTGAAGCATTAAACAAAGTATAAGCAAAGATAAAGGAAAATAAATGAAAACGAAATTAAACTCGAGCTCCCAACTAAACTCCAAATGGAATTGGCGTGGGCCAAGCTAGATGCATTAGAACAAAGGACGCGAGACCCTCGTGGCCTATGGATTCCCGAAGCTCACCGAGCTTGCGACACTTGTCCTTCGAAACCCCACACTCGTAAACACTCTTTCCACATATGACGAAAATCGAATCACAATCTTTCGAATGAAAAACGGCTGCCACCACAGTATCCCGTTCACCATCAGCACTGACGGCATCCGAAAACTTCTACTCCCTCTCCCCAACCAAAGACCACGGACCGTCCCAATGGTCCAATTCCCAAACCCCGACGAAGCATTTTGGGCCGGCCCGATTCTGAAAAAGTGCAGACAACCTCAACTCATCCCTCACGTCACCAATGTAGACCCACGAGTCGGGATTGTCACAGATGGTGTTTTCACGCACAATGTCCGGGAAGTAGATTATGGCACACCGATTATTGGCCAAATCTAAAGAAACAATGCGGTCGAAGCTACATGAACTGTCCATCCAGTACAGAATCCCATTGCACGAAACGACATTGGTGACAACGAGATAGTCCCTTGTCAGGCGAGCAGGAAGCAAGAAGAAAGATGTGGTCCATTTCCCCGACTCGGAGCAAAACACCCACACTCTTTGTTTATATGTATCAACAATGTCTGTTGCTTCTTTGTCAGGCAGAGAAAACATATCGAGAAGTACCACCTTGTAAGACTTCCTATTGCATATTAATGCAAATCCTGCCCTTGTTCCAAGAGGGGTTTCTTTAGGAATGAGAAACCACTTTTTAGTCACCGGGTTACAAATGTAGTGCCTCTGATGGTGGTGGCAAAAACGGCCATCGAAGAAAAACTTATCGGCGGACACGAGCAACAAGTCATTGCAGGATGCTCTTACGACCATGAGTGAAGAAGGCATGAAGTCGAGATAGTTAGACGATGATAATAATGCGTGCTTTCCGTGGATAAGCAAAGATTCCTCCGAGAAAAGAGTGCAAACCAATTGAAAGTACTCTGGGGTCTCATAAATACTAGAGTATAATTCAAGCGGAATAGGATGGTGTAGGATTGATCTTGATCTTGATGGAGGCAAATGAAGCTAGGGATGAATTGCGGTTGAGAGATCAACACATGCCAACGCCGACAAACAGAGCTCAACTGGATAACTAATCGACAATTCGGGAGTCTAACAAGGATCTCCGACAATAGGTCTTCGCCGACATTAGACAGCAGAACTTCTAATGCTCGAAAGTGAATAATTGGGTATTTAGCAACTGTTTAATAGTATCTAATCATGCAGTGTTCATGTTATTATAGCTAACAATAATGTCGATGATTACCGAGGAGTCCATTGTCAACAGAGCGACCTCAATGCTTGTCCTCACCCTTTTACTTCTACTGCTTTCCTGATCACAAATATGTAGATTACACACAACCACTTTTGTAACATCAAAAATAAAACTGAAATTAACTTAAGAAAAACTATAGTTACCAAGTATGTAGATTACGACATATATGACGCTTGAATCCTCTTCTTTCTCCTTAGAGATGATGAAAAGCCCTTTGTCTATGAAAAAGATATATAGTTACCAAGTCAATAGGATTGCAAGCGGGAAAACTATATGTTGTGTGTAGATGTGTTAGGTTTTAACATATGACCCGTAGAGCTGTAAAAAAATCGAATGTTCGCGAACAAAAGCTTGTTCATTTATTAATCGAGCCGAGTTCAAACAGAAAAATTAGGCTCATTTAATAATCGAACGAACACGAGCTCGTTCGTGAACGTTTGATTATGTTCGCGAACATTAAATTAATATAATTTTATTTTATTTTTTATATATTTATATAATATTTTTAATAAAAACTCTAAAATTTAATATAATTTTTTTTATATATATTTACAGAATATTTCTAATAGAAAATTTAAAATATAAAAATGTTGTTATTTTATTCTTTTATTTTTCGTGTTCGAACGAACATATTTCGAGTTAATCAAGCATATTTAAAAAGTTTATGTATTAAATTATTTGAACTCGAACTTTGACGAACAATTAAACGAACGAACTCGAACACGATTTTTTGCTCAAAAAATGAACGAACGAACAAGAACATTGTTTGAACGTAAACAAACACGAGCTCGAACAACCCAAGCTCAGTTCGGTTCAGTTCGGTTCGTTTACAACACTAATAAGGGGCGAGCACAAGTTTGTATAATTTTTTTTTTTCGGCCCTCCAACTTGTGTGATTTTACATAAAAAATAAAATAACTTTTAGGGCCCAATTACAAAATTCTCACAAAAAAAATAATAAAAAAATATCCGAAATTATAAAATATGAACACAAGAAAAGGAGAAAAAAACCAGTAACAGAGAGAGGTGTTTTAGTACGCTTGAATCTTCTTCCTTTTCCTCTGCAAAGTTAATTTTAAGTTTTCAAAGTCGTCCACGCAAAATAAAAAATACACGCACAGAGAGATAAAAAGGAAATAAAGAGTCTCCACATAAACGGAAAATTCAACTTAAATCCCTACACCTACAAATAATGTCGAGCTTAAAAACGTGGTTTAATATTTAAAATTAGGAATCGTAAGAGCATTTTTAATGGTTGAAGTGGATTGATAATTGAATAGACGGTCTTTTATCTACGTGGACGGAATAGAATGACATATTGATAAGTAACTCTCTCGTGGTAGATGTCGACATACTGTAAAAGTTTATACACATGTTTTTTTTCGTTGCATGTTTTTAACAAGAATATATAATCAACTGGTATTCATCTGATATTTATATTTTATTTTTGTATTCATCTGTTATTTTTGTTTTTGTATTCATATGTTCATTTGGTATTTTTTTTTATCCGATGTTTTTTTTTGGTTGCATTTTTTTAACAAAAATATGTAACCAACTAGTATTCATTTGGTATTTGTATTTGTATTTTTATTTTTTTATTTTTTTTGTATTCATCTGTTATTTTTGTTTTTTCTATTCATTTGGTATTTTTTTTGTATCTAGTGTTTTTTTTAGAGTATCACTCTTGTACGTGCGGTTGATAGTTTATGTCTCTTTCTTAACCAAATGATATATTTAATTAAAATAAAAAAGAAATAATTAAAGGGAAAAGAATGAGTCATCATGTCTAACAAGTCTTCTACATGTAGAAGGACTTCTGCATTTTATCTTTTCTCTTTCATGCCATGTCACTGTGTGTAGTGTCTAGACATTCACGGTTGGAGACAATATTTTGATTGAACTTCTTCTGTAATTCTACAATCCACAGTCAATTGGAGATGCTCTAATATTATAATTTATATAAAAATCATGCAAGATTGTCTATTCAAATAAAAGGAAAAAATTAATTCTAACGATAAATAAAATGTTTATAAATATATAAAGTAATTATAAGGATAAATAAAGTTTAAATATTGAGATAATTTAATATATTAAAATAGCTTACAAACTTCATAAACATTTAAATAAAAATTTGGATTTTCTAATATATTTTAAGATAGTTTATAGTGTTATTGATGGAACTATTCATCACCCTCCAATAATTTATTATCAAATCTGTACTATATAAATATGTGCACTATTTAATAATTAGTAAATAATAGGTCCAATAATTTATTATCAAATCTGTACTATATAAATATGTGCACTATTTAATAATTAGTAAATAATAGGTTAATATAAAATTAGTATGATAAGATTAATACATGATAGTTTAATATAATTTGTATTTATATAATAGATAAGTGCACCCAACTAACAATTAAAAAAAAAAAGAATGATTGGAAAACTACTAAATTGTGGAATTACACATGAGTGATTTTAAGAGAGATAACGTATGAGTGCTGAAGGTGATAAATGTAAAATTAGTATGATAAGATTAATACATAATAGTTTAATATAATTTGTACACCCAACCAACAATCATATGCAAAATAGGATATTCATTGCTCCCATTTTGGTGGAATCAATATACCTTATTTTTCTAAACTTTGTTTTGTTGCCAAATATCTTATTGTTTAAAATTTTGTTTTGTTGACCAGTGTTTTTGTTGTGTCGTTTATAAGCATAATTCTTCTTAATAATTTTAATATTTTATTTATTAAAATAATTTTAAGATTATAAACATTTTTTAATTATAATTCACTCTAAATTTCTCTTAGTATGATATTACTAATTAAGATAACTAAAGTTTCTCCTCTTACGTTAGTTTTTTTATACTGTTTTCTATGTGGACAAAATTAAAATCCATTATTAAACATGGAGAAATTAAAATCTATATCTATTATATACCGACACTAAGTTGAGAATGAAAATACAATTGCTACATATCATAAATTAAAAAAAAAAAAAAAAAAAAAAAAAAAAAAAAAAAAAAAAAGTACAGAATTAAAACTTGTCTCGTTAACCAGCTTTTACTCAAGTATTTGCTCTAAGTAATAATTGGAAAACATGGCGCCTCTAGAAATGGTTATACACTAAAAACAATACAAACACACTTCACAATCACCATCAAACAACACCATTAGTTTTGTACAAAGTAAAAGCCCTAATTAAAATCCAAAAACAACATAACATAACACAATCCCTAATAACCATAATTATAGTCTCCTCCAGTTTGCTGGTAGCCAAGCTGACCATGAGACGATGCATAAGGATTATGATTATTATATGCTTGACTTCTTGCCGGCCCTCCGCCAGGGTTTTGCCCACTGCTAATGGCCTCGGCGAGCGAATTCTTCATCGTGCAATGCAAGCAACAAAAAATGTAATTAATTACAGGTTTTGCCCAGTTGATTGTTCGAAATAGCAAAAATTTAGAATTTTGTATCAAGAGATAACAACAGAAACTACCAGAGGTTCAGAGCATAACATTAATATGGGGAGGTGAGAATATTAGAACTTTAACTACAAAGGTAAAAACTGGTAAAGGAGAAACGAATGTCATGCAGGATCCGTAAGAACACAATTTAAAAATGCATAATTCATTAATTTGGATCTAACGGCTCATAATACGAGACCAAAAAAAAAAATATATGAAACAGTAGTAGTTATATAAGGGCGCTCGAAAACCTGTATCAACTGTTGAGCGGTTTGGACTTGTGATGAAGACCCATTTATTTCCACAGTCATCTCATCAGGAACACCTTTAGCTTCCTGCACTATGATAGTTGCACCACTAGCACGACGAATGTAACTTATATTTGAACCATTAATTCCAATAACAGCATCAGCATATAAAAGTGGAATCTGCATGTTCTGTGTGACCTGAAGAACGTGAATAGGAAAAAAAACGGCAATAACTGTGAGAAATAATTAAGCAATTCGAGCTAGTTCTGTATGACAAAGTCAACAGATGCCTTTGAGGCTTTGAAGTTTAGTGTTTGCTAATATATGTGCACATACTGCATTATGTAATAAAAAAACACAAGTGGACAGTAATTACCAAACATCCCTTTTTTTTCCTTACCGGTTATGAAATCCCAATCCCCCAAAAGAGAGAAATATCCCGGACAATATCAGTTGGGATCACAATAATTTCAACACCAAGGGACTAAAGGTGCGTTTGTATATCAAAAAACTCGATCCATACTCACTTCGTACTCAAGATCTAACTCAATTTTAACTCAACTCCATTATCCTCTATATTATCAATATAATTCAATAATATCATTCAATCATTTTTACACATTACATCAACTTTAATTTACTATTCATCCACTCACATAATATTAAAGTAACTATCAATTAACATCATATATCTTTCCTACTTTTACATCAAATCAGCTTTAATTATTTTATTTTAAATATTATTTTAATATAAAATCAAAATCTACTAGCATCTAACCATACCACTTATTCAGTATTAACTCTGGTTAACCAAAAAAAATAAATTAACTTTAATTCTTTTATTTTAAATATTGTTTTAATATAAAATCAAAAACCCACTAACAACTAACTATACAACTTTATTCAAAATTAACTCTGGTTAACAAAAAAAACTCGTTTTGAGCAAATATATTTGTATACAAACACGGACTAGGAATGGAACTGACACAAGTTAAACATTACAAATACCACACAACACCTTACTATAAAAAGTTGAATACATCGAACAAGAAGTAGTTAACTCACCAACATAAGCATCTACCAGACATTTTCATCTTTCATAATATTCAGGCAAACATTTCTAAAAAAACCCATCAATTAACATTTGAGAATATAAAAGAGAGAGCAATTCTATTTCTACCTTGGTAATCATTGCTTGAGGCTGCTGCACATTATTCGTCTGGGCCCCTCCCATTGGCAAGCCCATACCATAAGCAGGAGGACGACGAGGCTGCATGTCTACCGGAGGGAAAGAATTATCATATTGGCGTGGATAAGGCGCCACAGACGAATGCTCGGGACCATAACCGTGTCTACCAGCATTCATCGGGAAAGCTGGCTGAGGAGGGCCCCAAGGTTTTGATGGGGGTGAGTTCTGGTTTGCTCCAAAGTTTGGATTTTGCATCTGCTTAAATCGAGTAGCTGCATGATAATATGTTTGAATGCCAAACCAAAAATAAACATTTTTCTTTTTTTTTTAAATGAAAATAAACAGTTTATCACAATACACTTGGAAAAAGCTGCTCTAGGACTTGCCTGCATCTCAAATACTCCAATCACACTTCGATCCACTAAAAACCTCCTAAGATGTGTAGCAATTAGTTCAACTGCCTTTTGCAAACCTGCAGGATCTCCCTGTATCTCAACTACACTATCATCTGGAAGAGCAAATACTGGCAAGTTCCCTGCAATATGATTACATCCAAAATAATAAGAAATTGCCAATAAGAAAGGATTGAGTCGAGAAGTTTAAGAAAGTTCGTTAAAAAGATAACTATTCATATGCCTATGTGTTCATATATTAGTGTTCATGCAGACAAGATCCACATAATGATACTTTGAGAGAAGGAGAGAGAAAGAGAGCAAACGAGAGAAAGAGAGAGAACTAAAAACTAAGACAGAAAGCAAACTGAACAAGTAGACACCCGACACATCACCAGTCTAATGTGAATAGTAATATATTCAAAGATAACATGAAAATTCATATATTTAACGTATTTTACATCTACATGCAACTTCATTTGTTTACAGCAATGTCCTAACTTCACCCGGGGATCAAATTGATACAGAGGGGATGTCAAGCACAAACATAAACTGAAAGAGTTATCAGACTTGTTAATGACAATGTGATAGTGCATTTCACTCTCAGTTTTTGTGAATTACTCAAAGCACAACTGTTAACAAAGCAAGCACATGTGCATACACAATTAAAAAAATCACCTTCACCAAGCACACGAATGCTACAATTTGAATCATCTTCGATAGACTTTACAGTAGCACCCTGCTTCCCAATCAAACTGCCAGCCTGGGAAGCTGCCACCAGGAGCCTTGTGCAAATTTGACCTGATCGTACATTGGCTGGGTCTGACTCTAGACTGATAATGTGTTTATGGATCTTCAAAAGCCCATCGACAGCAGGTGGAATTTGAAGAGTTGGCTCTTCCTTTGCAGAAACCATTACCTGATACAAATGGCAAAATATACTTCTGTAAAGGACAATAATAAACTACAGAGCATACAAGAATTCAAACTTAAGATATTCAATATGCCTATGCCTGCATGAACGAAGGCAGCGCGTTAAGGTCTGTTGAACTCTAATCTATGTAAGATAGTCAACATATCACCATATATCCCAGCATTACACATTATTTTAACTGGTCGAAGTAATGAAGCTTATTGTAGAATATACCAATTACCATCTGATTGCTTATGTTAAACCTATATAACATTTAATCAGAAACAATAAACACATCTTTTTATTTGAGAAGGAAAAATTATGGCTAAATCAGGGAGTAGTTGTAAGAATACTGTACTGATGTTCAACGCCACACTAGGATACTATGATCCACTTCCAAGCACTGGCTAGTACATTGCCTGAGCAATGAATTTCTTTTCAATCACTCACTGGGTTAACCAATAAAGTGAACTGAACAAGGGCATTTATCTAAAAAATCATCATATAGTCCAACCAAAGTCCTTCCAATAACTTGAAACTTGCAAGATCAAAACTAGTGATACCACATATACTCCCTCTGTTTTTTATTAATTGTCGTTTGAGAGTACATTTTTTTGCTTATTAAGTGTCGTTTTGGATAACCATGAATTAATTAGTTTGATAAATATCTCAAATCCTAAAATTATGTAGGTTTTTTTTAATGCTAAGTATCTTTATCTAATAAGGAGAGAGAAACTTAAAAAGGTATTTAAATAAGATTTAGAAGATTTAGGAAAATCTAATAGAATTGTAAGGTAACTAATTCTTTCAAATACGTAATTTTGTTCTTTTAAGCTAGAACGACAAGTAAATTAAAACAGAGTGAGTAATTATTTACCTAATATTTTGTGCATGGCCAACAAGAGATGCATGCTCAGAAAAGACTTTAAGTATTTTATTTAAATATAGAAATTTTATATAAGATTTATAAAGAAAATGTAAAAGTCTAGATTCCAAGGAATTACATAGTGTTGAAAGTTGAGATTCCGTACGCATTAGGATTATCCATTTTCCTATTTATGATAGATTCCATATTTTTTTATCGAGAACCTCCCGTTGAAGGTATTTTGTACTCCTTTTACAAAATAACTCATTGTTCTTGGATTATCCTTTAGAAAACTGATTCTTAGTCCATCAAGTTGTATTGGCTCCTCAATAATTTAATTTTCAAGACAGTTCACAAACTTTTGCAAGACACCCATCGACCAGATTCTGAAGTTACCAGATACAGAGCAATGCCAGCCAAAAAGCAATCTGACATAATCAGAAAATGCCAGAGCTTGTAGACGTCATTCAATACTGCAATTTGAATCTTTGATTCTTCTTGTTCGAAGAAACCCAATAAATTCAAATCTTGCTTAATTTGCAAACCTGCATGAATTAATTTTGTCTCCACTGTAGAAAATTTTTTACTTAATTGATGGATACTTAACATTTTTACTATCTTAGCTGTTTTAGTATCTAACCTACTTTATTATATGATAAGAATATTTTTGGCATATCTTGTGTCACCGAAGAGTTTAATATTTTTTAGATCCAAGGATAATACAATAGTGTGCTCAATCTTATTACTCTAAGAGAAATTAACAAATTCTGAATTTCTCACACATTCTACAGATTTCTACCGCGGTTATCAATAGCAATCCTAGCATTTACATTTTATGCAATACTTATATATCGAAAGTTGGCCATATCAAACACGTGCAAAAACATATGTAAAGCTTCCAGAATGGACACACACCAGAGGCTTCAAAATTAAGGAAAGCGCAGGTAACCAGGTTACAAGAAAAATAACTTCATAAATTCTTTTACCACATGTTTGATGATTGAAAGTGCAACAGAGAAGCTTTTGGTAAGAAGAGGAGGTAGATATCATGAATTAATAAATGCATGTATTAATGAATAAATGTGGTAGCATAATGTCATAATTTCTAGGTAGAATAAGGAAAAGAACAAGTTTGCTTCTGGGGGTACCGAACCAAACATAACTCAAGTGTTACTCTGAAAAACCAGTACTGACAAGAATTACAAAACTAAATCAAAATACGAATGAAGAAAAGTTAGGTTAATGAAATTTCACAAAAAGTCCACGGTAACTCACAGTTCTTTCCATGGAGCCAGGGCCACTTTCGAGAATCTTAATTCGAGCCTTTGTCTCCTCGCATATTTTTTTAATAGTTTCCCCTTTGCGTCCAATGACACCACCAACTATTTGAGCAGGAACTAACAGTCGGAACACGTTCTCTCCAGGCCACCCAGGCCATTTCTTTTCCTCAGCAACAACACGTTCACCGTTGTCCACTTTCAGTTCTTTTTCGACTCCGTTGTCCACTTTCAGTTCTTTTTCGACTTTTACTTCTTCAGGTGGATCAGTGTTCTCAGAAAAATCCTCCACAACCTCCTGTGGATTCTCGACATTGACCTCCTTCACATTATCTACGTCCTGTTCCT